>JAKUAJ010000047.1:23595-78359 GCA_030562865.1 Kodamaea lidongshanica (nom. inval.) | reverse complement strand
CTAACTCAATACTCCTTTACATCTAAAGTTTTTACAGTTTTCAGTCAATGCATTCGATTATGTCAGAGAATTCTCCATTGCTGTGACCCCTGGTGAGCACTTTTGAAAAAGAACATACTATATCACCGTCTGCATTACAACCAGTGCACTCGTTTCAGTTATCAAGACAAACAGTGTCGGCTGGGACCCGGCTGGGACAATGTCAGCGGAGGCCTGTGCACGCACATCTTGTTAAAGTGTACATTATTTCAAAGTGACTCCTTCTTGGGATTAGTTTATCTATATATTAATTTGTCATATGTAACAACCTAATTTATTCGAGTGAGTGCCGTGATACTTTACTTCCCATTCATTTCAATCATCAACCAAAATTGATACTTGGGGTAACCTGTAACGTTCTGCTAACCGTTTATGATAGAGCAAATGACAACTCAGTATGTAACGTCGTTGCTATTAAGCTGATTTTTTGCTAGTAATCATACCGATTGTTTGTCCAAAATACCATTACCATAGTATTCATCAAACCCAAGCATTATTTGATTGATATTGTTTGAAGTATGGTGGTGAATTTAATACGGCTATTGAGGCCTGGATGCAAAGTATGTTCCGGTTGGAAATTTCGCAGCCATTTCACTCGAGAGCGAAGCGAGTGAATGTGAGTGCGAAGCCAGTGCGAAGCCAAAGCGAAGCCAAAGCGAAGCCAAAGCGAAGCCAAAGCGAAGCCAAAGCGAAGCCAAAGCGAAGCCAAAGCGAAGCCAAAGCGAAGCCAGTGCGAAGCCAAAGCGAAGTGAGGGAATATAAGGTGAATGTGAATGTGAGAGCGAAGCAAGGGAATATAAGGTGAATATGAATTAGGTGAATATGAGTATGGTGAATATGAGTATGGTGAATATGAATAAGCTGAATATGAATATGTGAATATGAGTATGGTGAATATGGTGAATATAAAAATGTTTATCTGATTGAATAAAAATCACCTATGCCATTCCCTCAACTCTTTTCAGAATTAGTACACTTATTGTATAAAGAAAACCATCCTCTAACATTAAAAGACATTACCACCATCATATATTTAGCAAAGCTCGTTATGTAAAAGATTACAATACAAATTAGCCATTTATAAACATTTACAATATGATTTTGATTATGAAATTTGATTCGAGACAATAAGTGGCTATATGTATTTTGCAACTTTTTAGCAAAATTTCAAAAATGATGTTAATGATTCTGTGGCCATTCCCTGTGACCATTCCCTGTGGCCATTCTCTGTGGCCTATGATTCTCTGTGGCCTGATTAAGAGAAGGTGCAGTATGAAGAGCATCCAATGAACATAACACCAGCCCACAAAACCAGCTATTTTTTGGTTTATTTGTAGATGAGTTTTCCCATAATCAATGCATACAAGAATATTAAAAGGTGATTAATTTGTATATTCAGATTTTGATTTGGATCAAAAAATACGTTGAGACTTAAAATCCTGTATGAGCTGATTCGTAGGCACTACAGATGTCCTGTTTGAGCTGATAGGTGAGATGATTGATAAGCTAGCTAAACTTACTTTGTTCAGTCGTTTGTTCAGTCGCTTGTTCACTTTTCTTAGCAGCATCGGCATAAGCTCACTCTATCGCACTCACTCACTCATTCACTCTCGCTCACTCACTCACTCGCTTCGCTCGTTCGCTCGTTCGCACTCGCACTCGCACTCACTCACTCGCTTCGCTCGTTCGTTCGTTTGATCGAAAACCATGGGTCGACTCGATAACTCCCAATTCCTCAAACAAGTGGAACAAGTCCTAACCTCAAACAACGGCAAATCCTCCGTATACCTCACCCAGAAGCGCTTAACCTTGGAGCCAGAGACTCAGGAGACCGATTTATCAACAAATGCCGTGGACTACGAAAACGTCAAGGTGGCCAACTCAAAGACATACCCTGTATTAATCAGAATAACCATGAATGGAAAAAGCAGAGGTGACAAAAAGAGCAAACTCAAGTTGTCCACAGTGGTGGAAACTTCCCAGCTCGATGCCTTTTGGGGTGATTACTCTCAGGCCATCAAAAATGGATTTGTAGGATTAAGAAAGAAGGAGAAGAAGAAGGTGAAGAATAAAGTTACAAAGTGAGAATGAATTAACATGCTTAACGTGTATGTGTACAGCTCAGTGTGTCTCAGTGTGTATGTGTGCAGCTCACTGTATCTCCATGCTACTGGTACTCTCTCAATAAATAGTCAAATTGAAAAATTGTATTATCCAGGTGTATACTGTCAACCAGAAAGAGTAGAAAATGAATTTTTGTTACGTTACCTGTTTCAGGGAATGTTGTCAATTGTATTTGATGCTACCAATAGAATCTTAAAATTACTAGAAACAGAGAGGTGAGAGTCGAACGAACGAGCGAAGCGAGTGAGTGAGTGAGTGCGAGTAAACGAGCGAAGCGAGTGAACGAGTGAGTGAGTGAGTGAGTGCAAGTGCAAGTGCGTGAGTGCGTGAGTGCGAGTGATCAGTTCGTTCAGTCGCTCGCTCGTTCGTTCGTGAGTATCAAGTACTCATAGTACTGCTTCGCAGCACTATTCGCTCGTTCGTTCGTGAGTATCAAGCACTTATAGTACTGCTTCGCAGCACTATTCGCTCGTTTGTTCGTGAATATAAAGCACTCATAGTACTGCTTCGCAGCACTATTCGCTCGTTCGTATGAAGCACAGTACTGCTTCGCAGCACTATTCAATGAAACCTACACACGATCATTACTCAAGTCACTTGTACATGCTTCGCCTTAACAAGCTCAAGTTGCTCTATAACCTTACAATAAAAATCCACATCTAACGTTGTTTTGAAATCTACACAGGATATCAAGTAGGCACTGTAAACTCTCTTTAAACATTTTGATAATGCTTTCGGTATTAACAATTAGTGTTGCGGTATGGGCCTTTTAGTAGATTTCACCAAACAAACCTTTAGCGAATTCACCAAACAGAATTAACGAATTTCATCAAAACAATATCCCGATAACAATTCCAACTCATCAAGAGTTGAATTGAGTCCATTCACTTTGAAAATCACGTTAAGAACACAAGGTATAATTTACCCAAAAACAAAGTCCAATCAAGCTTCATTACTCATTCATAAGTCTAATCAAGCTCCACCATCACCAATCCATTCGGATAAATCAACCCCACATCCTTAATCATCAAGCCACGCCGTGCCCACATGGACTCCCTTGGGGGAACCGGGGAGGTGATCCTAAACAGATACTTCATTTCAAAGTTGCGGAATCTCACCCGGGCCTCTTCTTCGGTGATGGAGGGTGCAACAATGTCATGGTCAAAATACCCGTTGAGATACAACTCCACATACTCGTATAACACCTCCACACGCTCCGAGGCCGGGAAGGACTTTGTGAGCCTGGTGTTGTCTGGCATTTTGATTGCTATTCGGGCCATGTCCGAGCCCTGTAGTGTGTTAAAGTAGTCCAAGCGATACACCAAGTATTGTTTTTTGAGTTTCTGATACTCCTTAGCCTTTTTCTTGGCTCTGTCTGCAGCAAGAGATCTCTGGTAGCTCTGCTGTTGATGCTCATTCAACAAATGGGATAAGAATTTGTCGCGAAGATCGACTTTGATCAAGTTTAGTTCCTCTTGGTATTTGTCTATTTTCATCTTGAATTTCTTTGTGATCAATTGGGACACGTCCTGGTTGTCTGGGAAGTTTCCTTGGATTTTCAGTACGAGGGAGATTTTAGGGGCCGATTTCACTGCTCCTTGTAAGGACATTGTAGTTTTACGGTTCAAGCATAGTAAGCCAAGGAAGGGGAATTTTGTTACATTCAAGCTGTTTGCGAGCTGGTAAGCCTCTGGGTTGGTCAAGTCGCCTCCCCAAATGATGATCTGGTTGCTATGGAAGAGCAGGATGAATTCCGGGTTGGTGATGATTTTGCGGAATACGTTGGAATTTGCTTCATTATGAGGGTTGGACAAGTATACAAAGAGGTACTTGGCACGATTTGTAGCCATGAATAGGGCTTGAGTGTAGCTTCCTTGGAAGAATGGTGGTAGGAGGGAGCTAGCGGGGCCATTTGCAAGTTGATCTGGGGTGAGGTTATCTTCGAGATTAAGGATAAACTTGTTAACCTTATTGATAGGGTCATGTTCGGGAGTTGATTGTGTAGGGATGGTGTATTGAATGAAGAGCTTGGCCAATTGAATGATTGCTTGGAAGATGAGTAGAATGGCAAAGGCGATGGTTTTGAGGGTATTTGTTTGTATTGTTTTGAATATGGATGGTGAGGATCTGGTGGAAGGATTGGTTGGTGGAGGAGTCTGAGCCTCAAGATCTTCTGGGAATCGTTCTGGGAATGCTCCAGGCATGGGTTGATCCCCTGGGACTGCCGGTGGGGATGGCACAGGTTGATATGGGTTACGGAACCTATCTAGGAACCTTGAAGCAAAGCTCATATATGGTGAAGTATTGAGAAATTGATATAAGCGAAAATGAGAATGAGAGAACAGAGCGCAGAATAAGAGAACAGAGAGCATAGAGAGCGCAGAAAGGATCAATATGAAATGATTAATTCAATACTACTAATACAATACTATGATTTGAAAGTGATTTGATTATTTGATGATTTGATGAATTGAACACTTATTCATAGTACTTCACGGCACTATTATATACTATACTACTCATAGTACTGCTTCGCAGCACTATTCGTTTATATCATTTCTATTTGACAAACAAGACCGCAATAGCATAACACTACGTTGGTCATACAAACATTATGATTACTCATTAGTGTTATCAATAGCCAACTTTTAAACTCAAACTGGTTTCGAAAAACAATCATTCAACTCGCAGCCAACTCGCACATTATACTTTCAGTCAACTCGCACAGTATAATTGCACCCAACTCGCACATACTTTCAGTTTGGGTTTGTTCAAGATTAACCATTAGAGTAATGTGTTTTGTATTAGCTACATTATAGTAGTTTTGATAATTAGTTTCAACTGATGGACAGTATTAATAGAAAGTATTAAGTGATAATCAAGCGATATCATACAGTATCTACAATATCATATCATACGGTATCAACCGATATCATACAGTATCCGATATCATCCAGTATCCGATATCATCCAGTATCCGATATCATCCAGTATCCGATATCATCCAGTATCAACCAATACCATACAGTATCAACCAAATCATCAACTGATAAAATTGATACAGTATTATTTGAACACTGTGACTAAACATCCCCAAACTCACAAAAACGTTTTGGTGTTGATTGAGACCCATTGAATTCACCTTGATATCTCACTCACAAATTCATACTCACAAATCCACCCTGATCGTTCATCTGCTCGCACAACCATTCTATAAGATATATCCATCGTAATACCTTTCCACAAAAATCACCCACTATGTAAGCATATACTATACCAGCACACTACAAGCAAACTCACAAATCCTCACTCATCAACATGTATTTTTCCTTACAGAACGTATTCATCCTTGCAAACCTTATTTACGAACCCAGGAACGAACTCACTCACTCTCTCACTAACTTGCGAAATAACTCATTCACTCACGAATTCAAGCACTCACTCAAGCACTCACTCAAGCACTCACTCAAGCACTCACTCACACTCACGCACTCACTCACGCACTTACTCACTCACTCACGCACTTACTCACGCACTTACTCACTCACTCACTCGCTTCGCTCGTTCGTTCGTTCGTTCGTTCGTTCGTTCGATCGTTCGCTCGTTCGCTCGGTGTTGATTCAAACCCATTGAAATCACCCAAAACAGCAATTCCCAAGGTATAAATGCCAACCCAGGAAAGCAAAGTTCGCTACCTACTATCGCTAATAACTCCCGCAATGACCAATCAATCCGAAGACAGTGACTACGAAGACATTTCCAACTCCTCCAACTGTTCCACCATCGAAAAGTCCCTCCAAACCCTCCTTCTCAACGTCCCCCAACCAAGCACCTTCGTCCCATGGCAAACTCTCACAGACAGCTACGTTAGCACCACCACTAGTGACCAGCAAGAAACGGAATCCGCCGTCTTGGAGGAGTTCCATGCCAATCCCACCTTGCAGCTCAACACCCAGGCCCACCTAAACTACATCAACTCAAAGATCACAGGCAAGGTGCCCTACGCTTTCAAGTCTTTCGATGCAACACACACTTGGGTCGCCTATTGGCTCTCCAATGCCCACAATATCGTATCTCCTCTGCCCTTGGACGAGGCTGCCCAGTACCTTGTTTTGGACAAGATCGAGACCTGTCTCGTGGACGAGGGTCGTGGTGGTATTAGTGGGGGTAGCAACCAGCTAGGCCATGCGGCTTCCACGTATGCCGGGGTTTTGGCGTGCCTTAATACCGACGTTGCCTATGAGTTTCTTGACCGTATCAGGCCCAACTTGTATGAGTGGTTTATGCTGTTGAAGAATTCTGATGGATCGTTTAAAATGCACATCAACGGGGAGTCCGACGTTCGTTCCACCTTCTCGGTCATCACAGTTGCAACCCTTTTGAATATCGCCACGCCGGAGTTATTGGAAAACGTGGTGCAATGGCTTAACAGCACACAATCATACGAAGGTGGCTTTGGGGGCGTTAATGGGTGCGAAGCTCACGGAGGATATACGTTCTGTGCATTTGCAACCTATTTCCTCGTCTTTAACAAGGTTTCAGATTTGTTGGCTCTGGGTCTTAACTTGGAATCTTTGATCAGATGGTCCTCCCATAGACAAATGTCCATCGAGGGTGGATTTTCTGGTCGTACAAACAAATTGGTGGATGCATGCTATTCCTTCTGGATGGGCAGTACCTTGTCATTATTGGAGCTTGTTACCTCTCGTCAATTATATCATACAGATGCTGCTGTAAACTATCTTCTCAGAGCTTCCCAAACAAAGTCCGGAGGAATGATTGATAAACCAGGTCGCTATGTAGACCCTTACCACACAAACTATGCATTGTGTGGCTTGAGTCTTTCTCAAAGAACCTATCTGATCACCCCCACAGATGAAGCTCCTTTGGGATTCCAAATACACAGCACTCCCAACTATACTCCCCAGGACCTGTACTGCCCTGGGTCTGTGAATCCTGTCTTTGGAATTGAACAGTCAAGAGTGAAGAAGTGTTTTGATTATTTTCACAAGTAGCACAACAAGTACCAAGGACTTGATCAAGTCAGACGATAATTATGGATAAAACTTTTAATTTACATTTGCCTGGAGCTATTTTCTGTACGAAGCAATAGGAAGAGACTATGAATTTATTGATTATTACGTAGTTAACGAACGAGCGAACGAACGAGCGAACGAACGAGCGAAGCGAGTGAGTGTGAGAATCTGAGTGAGTGTGAGAGTCTGAGTGAATGCGAGAATCTGAGTGAATGCGAGAGTCTCAGTGAGTGCGAGAATCTGAGTGAGTACGAGAATCTGAGTGAGTACGAGAATCTGAGTGAGTGCGATAGTATGAGTGAATGCGATAGTCTGAGTGAGTGCGATAGTCTGAGTCAGTGAGTGAGCAAACTCGCTTCGCTCGTACCAACCTTCACTGTCATACTCCAATTAAGAAGACACTACACCAATCATTGATTGGTGCACTCCGAAACAACTCACACATATTGAGTTGCACCATACCGCACTTTGTCACTCAGTCAAAGCTCGCTACTCACTCAGACTCTCACACTCACGAACTCACGAACTCACGAACTCACGAACTCTCGCACTCTCGCACTCACTCACTCGCTTCGCTCGTTCGTGGCCCCTACCGAATATATAGCCCGCAGCTAATAGCATAAGAATCCCCATAAGATTCTAGTCTATTAGCCTGGGTATGCTGAAATTTGTTTTGTACACTTTCATATTCGTTGATTTGTACTGGCATATAGAATACGAATTTTGTACTATGAACTTTTTGCATTGAATTCAATAGTGGTCTTGAAATAGGAATACAAGCGAAGCGAGCATTCAGTAAAAGCGAAGCGAGCTTTCAGTTGTGGTCTTGAAATAGGATTACTCGCTTCGTATTCAGTTGTGGTCTTGATATAGGATTACTCGCTTCGCTCGTCTAAGCTAATTTCTGTGTGAAATGAATGGTATTCATATGCCATCAATCACCAAATCTTAATGGAGTGAGATAAAGAGCCGATATGAAGAGCTGATGAGCTGAGGAGATGAGGAGCCACAAAGATGTTTGGAATACTCTTTTTATAATGGGTATGTCATTCCTTCCACAATTGAGGGCCTTATGGTATGATAATTTTTCTAAAACACTCATTTGCAACTGTTTTACAAGTATTGAATTTCAGTGATGAAGAGCTATTTTCAGCATTTTGGGGTTTAACTTTGGCAGATACTTTCCAAGGGTCCCCCCTTGGTGGAAATTTACCAAGAATATCTTTTTCGCAACCAATTCCCAAGGTTAAGGTGAAACGCTAAAGTAAATCCAAGATTATCAAGTATTCATCAAGTATATCGAGTATATCAAGTATTCATCAAGTATTCATCAAGTATTCATCAAGCATTCGTCATCATATAAAATGTATTATCTATTCAACACATCTATAATTCTTAATCATATCTCCTTGAGTACGTTAAAGTCTGCAAACAATTGAAGCGTATCGTGAGTGCGTGAGTGAGTGAGTGAGTGCTTGAGTGCGTGAATGAGTATCAAGCACTCATAGTACTGCTTCGCAGCACTATTCGTTCCCCTTGATGAAAATCTCAACTTGAATGTTTTAGTATTGAATTCAAAACTACTTTTTTTGAAGCCGAGTGAACCGAGTGAACCGATTGAAGGGAGCGAAGCGAGTGAATGAATTCAAATTTTATGAGTTCAATTGCTCTCACTCGATTCGCTCCTCATTTCATCTTTACTCACTCACGCACGAACTCACGCACGAACGAGCGTAACTAAGATCTATGAACTTATGCATATTCGTCTGTATGAGTATTCATTAATTTGTATATATAGGTGTATTATTATTCTAGTAACTATCGCTACGCTCGTCGCAGGTCTTTGGAAGCACTTCTGAAGCATCACAAAAAGTTATTAAAGCATCTTACATAATACCCCAGGCATCCACAAGTCAGAACATGTACTGAGAGACTGATTCTGAAAACTAACTGTATGTCATGCATATAACCCATTTTTGGCTGCAAGAACGAGCGAATCATTGATGAAGAACTAGCGAAGCTGACTAGTGATGAGTTATAAAAATCAATAATCAGTAATCCCTGATGAGTAGCAACTAATCACTATTGGGTAATTTGCACACACACACACACACTCACTCAGAAAATTCGCTACTCACTCACTCACTCACTCGCTTTGCTCGTATTGGAAATGCTCTGCAATGCATCAATTATTCCACACACTTGTGGTGCTTTTTAGAACTAACAAATAGTAACCTGGAAGCGTACCAGTTTACTGAAATTGTATTAAATGAGTACAAGAGTATAGAGTAGAAGAGTATAAATTGTCGATAGACATTTGGTTTCTCTGTTTGATAGACACTTGGTTTCTCTGTTTGCTAGACACTTGGTTTCTCTGTTTGCTAGACACTTGGTTTCTCTGTTTGCTAGACACTTGGTTTCTCTGTTTGCTAGTGATATAAAACTCTCTGTTTGAAAGTAATGGTAGCTCTATTTGCATTTCGCTCGAATGCTTCGCAGTAGCTATTTCAACGAAAGAACGAACAAACGAACGAACTTTGTTCGTGAGTAGCGAATTCTATTGAAATCAGCGTAATTGCTATGATTGAGTGAGTGCGAGAGTAGCGAACTTTTGAGTGCCCGAGTAGCGAATTCGATAGTTTCAAACAGACGAGCGGTCCCAAACAGTGGCTGAACATGTCAGCTTTTTCGTAGAGGAATATACTAAACCGCAATAATAAAGAAATGATATAATAGATTAAGAATCAATGAGAATTTAAAGTGTATCTCAAGTCATAATTGCAGACAAAGTCGTAGACAAAGTTATAGTCACATATGCATACTCAAGAACTCATACTCACATATCATACCCACATACCCACAATCTACTGTTTATGTTAGGTTTTGCTCGTGAGTGTGAGTCTTTTGAGGAATTGTATCTAGACTCTTTTAAACATGTACAAATATCATACAAAAGTTAGTGAGTAGTGAATTCTACGTACATGCGAAGCCAGAAGTTGTTTGGAATACTTTTGGTTATAATTGACATAGAAGTGAGAAAAAATGTATCGTTTTGTCAAGATTAGTTGCATGGTATTTGCTGGATATATCTAACTTCACTGCTTTTATTAGAGAGACATGCTAGTTGTTATACACTTGCGACGTTGTAACGTGGGAATTGCTTAACATACGACTTTGTGTCGTACGCTGACTACATACCCTAGTCAGCATACCAGTCGTATCTTCTTCACCAATGGTGACCGCGTTCCCATAAAACTTTGGCAACAACATAGTGACTTGACACTGGTTGTGATCAGTTTTCCCTGGACCGGCAGAACTGTAGCTTCATTCAACTAGGTTTGGTTCTCAGGATGTTAAATCAGTAATGAGGATATCCGGGTACAAACGAGCGAAGCGAGTTTGTGAGTTTACCAGAAGTCACAAATATTAAGAACTAATCTCTCACTTTATTAACTCACGATCTCACTCACACTCGCAAGCACTCACGTACACTCGCAAGCACTCTTGCACGCACTCTCAGACGCACTCACTCACACGCACTCACTCACGCACTCACGAACTCACACTCTAACACACACTCACGAACTCACACTCTCACACGCACTCACGAACTCACACTCTAAGACGCACTGACGAACTCACACTCTAACACGCACTCACGAACTCACACTCTAACACGCACTCACGAACTCACACTCTAACACGCACTCACGAACTCACACTCTAACACGCACTCACGAACTCACACTCTAACACGCACTCACGAACTCACACTCACTCACTCGCTTCGCTCGTTCGTTCATCGTTCGCTCGTTCGTTCGCTCGTTTGTCCAGGTATACATACAATTTGCTACATTGATATCCAAATTGGTAGATTGCAATGTATCATCTTTAATGTTTCGAATTTGAATGGTATAATACATACTTTTCGCATACTTTCAGCATACTTGACCAGTTTACTGAAATTGTATTAATTGAGTACAAGAGTATAGAGTAGAAGAGTATAAATTGTCGATAGACATTTGGTTTCTCTTTTTGATATACACTTGGTTTCTCCGTTTGCTAGTGATATAAAACTCTCTGTTTGATAGTAATGGTAGTTCTATTTGCATTTCGCTCGAATGCTGCTTCGCAGCAGCCATTTCGCTATAATCTCGCTTCGCAGTAGCTATTTTACTATGAATCTCGCTTCGCTCGAATGCTGCTTCGCAGTAGCTATTTCACTATAATCTCGCTTCGCTCGAATGCTGCTTCGCAGTAGCTATTTCACTATAATCTCGCTTCGCTCGAATGCTGCTTCGCAGTAGCTATTTCACTATGAACCTCGCTTCGCTCAAATGCTGCTTCGCAGCAGCTATTTCACTATGAACCTCGCTTCCACTTTGAACCTCGCTTCGCTCGAATGCTGCTTCGCAGCAGCTATTTCACTATGAACATCGCTTCCACTTTGAACCTCGCTTCGCTCGAATGCTGCTTCGCAGCAGCTATTTCACTATGAACACCGCTTCCACTTTGAACCTCGCTTCGCTCGAATGCTGCTTCGCAGCAGCTATTTCACTATGAACATCGCTTCCACTTTGAACCTCGCTTCGCTCGAATGCTGCTTCGCAGCAGCTATTTCACTATGAACCTCGCTTCCACTTTGAACCTCGCTTCGCTCGAATGCTGCTTCGCAGCAGCTATTTCACTATGAACCTCGCTTCCACTTTGAACCTCGCTTCGCTCGAATGCTGCTTCGCAGCAGCTATTTCACTATGAACCTCGCTTCCACTTTGAACCTCGCTTCGCTCGAATGCTGCTTCGCAGCAGCTATTTCACTATGAACATCGCTTCCACTTTGAACCTCGCTTCGCTCGAATGCCGCTTCCAGCAGCTACATTTCTTCTTCTCAGTTCATCTCAGTTCACTATACATTTAATTATACCCAAACATCTATCGAATCGACAAACATACCAATCATCGAAAATCACATTTTGCCTTCTCATTGACCGACACAAGAACGAAAAAAGGGTTCATTTTGGCCTTTTTGCATTGTACTTGGTTTGCCCCTGCTTTACCCCTGGGTTGCCCCTGGGTTGCCCCTTTTTGCCCACTCTCCAGTTTTTGTAACTTGTCCTATATATCCAGTTCAAATTTATCTAAATTAGCCAAATAATAAAGCATTATCTCATAACAAACCACATATTGAGACAAGTTTTGAACCATCAGGATTCGTTGTTTTCGTTGGTAATGAGTCAACTTATAAATCAAATCCTCTTCACTTTGTAAAAACTGGTTTGGGTTCGTATTAAAAAGACCAATCAAATGATCAACGGTGATGAAAACGCCTGTTCTTCCACATCCCGCAGAGCAGTGAACCAAAATCTTGTTTCTCAGAAGCAAATCTATTTTGCCATTTTTGATGAGGTTATTTTTGAATTGGATCAAAGTTAATAGGGAAGCGAAATCGTGAGGGATTCCATGGTCAGGCCAACCTTTAAATTCAAGGTGATAAATATTGTTGTTGATTTTTCTAATCACCGTTGAATCTGATTCTGAAATAATCTCACAATCAACTTCATCAAGATAAAGTAATTGAGATCCATCAAGACTTACTATTATACCAACAGCTTCTTTTTCAACAATTTGCCAGAAATCATTCACGGTATCTCTAAGTGGGTTTTGAGTAGCAATATATGAAAATTGACTATTGTTATTAAGTACGTCATCACAATGAATAAAGTTGGCATTGAAATAATCATCCATAGGATTGGCAAGTTTGACTCGTGAATGTTCATAAGGCCATACATTGTTGTAACGATTTTTGAAACCATATTCAATACCTTTAGGGATTTTGTATTTTGTTTTATCACATGTTGGACATTGAGCGATTGGAGAACATAAATCATTATGAGAAGATGGTATTGGTGAACAAATACCATGAGGTTGTGGAGAACAAATACCTGCACCATGAGGTTTTGATATAATTGACGAACATAAATCAGTTGACCCAAATAAAGTACCAGCTACTTTGGGTTGATTTTTTTGAGCTAATGTAGATAATCTAACTTTTTCAGCTTGTTCAATTTTATTAAACTTTAATGACATATATTTGCAAAGAGCTTCATTAGAAGAATTGATCATAAAATTCATCCAATTTGGAAGAGTATGCAAATTGTTTAAACTTTGAAAAGTATAATTATTTGGTAGTTTAAAAGTATGCTTATAATCCGAATCATTAAATAATGAATTTTTTTTGATTGAATTAACAAATTTTAATTTAAAGTTTGTTTGAGAAGGTAATTTAAAACCAGATAATTGATTATTTGATATTGGGATTTCATTTTGATTTGATTCAATTTCAAATTCTTTTATATTAATTTTAGAGAATCCTCCTTCCAAATAATATAATGAAAATGCATTTGGATAATTGGCAAACTTCATCATGGTTTGATACAATGTTAATGCAATGTTATTTTGACATGAACATGTATCATAGAATAAAACATTTAGTTTGGTTTCATTTGGGTTATTGATTGTATTCACAATCAAGTTTTTATGATGATTTGGAATACTAACAAAATTGAGTAAATTAACCAAATCTAGTGATTCCCTCTTTAAAAGTGTCGTTGGAATACACATATGAATTGATGATTTAATGTGTGATTTGGAATAATTATTAAAGGGTCGAATGTCGATTATCAAATCAAATTTTGATTTGTTCGATGTTGTTGGGGTGATGTTGTTTGGAAGATTGATTGATTTGCGTGTTGGTGAGTATTTGAATGTGTAGTAATGAGATGAATTAAGTGGTGATTGTGATGGTGATGAATGAAGTGGTGATGAATTAAGTGGTGATTGTGATTCATTTGATGCATGTGAATTGGATGTACTGTCTTTGGGTGCACTCCCACCTTTGGGTGCACTCCCACCTTTGGGTGCACTCTCACCTTTGGGTGCACTCCCACCGTCTTTGAATGTACTCCCACCTTTGCACCCCCTTGATGCCACATTTGATACATCACCAAAATGTGAATCAAAACTCGACCCATTATCAACTGACATGTCCGAGTTTATTATTGTTGCAAAAGACGACTTTGACGAAGCGATTGTTGAATTTGTATCTGAAGAGTATTGAGAATTGGATGAACTTAAACTTGTACAAGCTGATGTAACTGATCCACTATCTTTTAAAGAATCTTGATCAAAACTAGATTTTGCTAGTATCTTTTTATCCATATGGTCATTATTATTGCCCAATGTTTTTCCAACCCCATTCCCATGGTCAATTGCTTCAGATTCATCACTTTGATCAATACTTGTAGCATCTTGATCTACATGATGTATTACTCTATTATAAATATCATCCCCTTTTAATCCTCTGGAATTAATGCTAATCATAATCTCATGTGCACTGGTACTTTCCTGGGACTCTCAATGTATTTATATCTTTAATTCACATTGCCCCTTTCACCAGAGCAAAATAGACCCTGCAGAGCTTCTAGAACATTTTCTTTGGTGGTTAAGCAATCGCCTATTATTTTTTTGTGTATGTTTCCTTGTCACCTTCTTTGGTTTTGTGTTTGTGGGATTTTGTGTAATATATACGAACGAGCGAACGAGCGAAGCGAGTTCGTGAGTGCGTGAGTGAGTGAGTGAGTGAGTGAGTGAGTAAGTGTATGAGTGAGTAAGAACGAACTCGCTTCGCTCGTTCGTGAGTGCGAGAGTCTGAGTGAGTGCGAGTAAGTGAGTAATTTCACCACATATATTCAATGAGTGAGTAACTTCACCACATATATTCAGTGTGAGTTATTTGTGTGGTCATTTGTGGTCATTTGTGTGTAGTTTCACCACATACAATTTGTGTGTTTTGACCACATTCCCAGGTCATTTGGTTTGGTTGACATCTTGATATCATCTGGTCCAATCTCTGGTTGAAATTAGGGCATTTGGACTGGTGAAATACCGCTGTGCGTTAATTTTAATTGAAGCAAACCTTGTTTTTATAACCAGGTGTTTCATGACCAAGTGTTCCATAATCTTTTCCAATTAACGCTTTGTCTTCTATGCTTTGTCTGCTTTGTCTTCTATGCTTTGTCTCTTTGTATGTACGCTTTGTATGTACGCTTTGTATTCACGGTTTGTATTCACGTTTTGTATTCACGTTTTGTATGTACGCTTTGTATTTGAAACGAACATAGCAACATAGTAAATGGTCATCCCACACTAATAGCCCCACTATCATACTATTGCTACTACCACACTATTACTATCATACTATTGCTACTACCACACTATTACTATCATACTATTGCTACTACCACACTATTCCTATCACTATTGCCCCACTTTTAATATTCACACTCATCTGTCCCGTTCTCGCTAAAGTCACCTTGCCGCACCCAGGGCTCTCACTCCATAAGTCAATTGTTATTTTAAGCCCAATTCTTCTTTGGGAAAACCATTCACATTTGGTGATTCACCTGCTTCGCTTCATCTTCATGCAGTACATCGTCATGCAGCCCAATCCAAATTATGAAGTCAGTTTGCATATCGATATTGTGTCGTCACATTTGTCACGGCTGAGGTAAGGTGGACAATGCACGGACTTGAGCGAGCGAAACGAACGAGCGAAACGAACGAGCGAAGCGAGTTCGTGAGCTCGTGAGTGAGTACGTGAGTACGTGAGTAAGTTTTATAAGCTTAAATACGTGAACGAGCCAATCGAGTTCGCTCGTTCGTGAGTAAGTTTTATAAGGATAAATACGTGTTGAATACGAATTTTCAAGTGTGCAGGTAGTGTGCTGTAGATCTAGCCATCCTCATTGGCTGCTTAAAATAGACCAACTATTCTTATTGGCCACTTAAAATAGACCCAACCACCTTAGGTCCAGCCTTGGCTCAAAAGATCCAACCCTTGGTTAAAAAGATCCAATAACCTTGGCTAGAAAGATCCAATAACCTTGGCTAGAAAGATCAAATCACCTTAGATCCAATCACATGGAACAAACCACCTTGGCTAAAAATACCCACCCTCACTTGGCTGCTCCCCACCCTCACTTGGATTGCTTTGAAAATTATGGATTGGTTGATTTACATGTTTGAAAGACCTGTAATCAACTTTAAACTCCTTTCAAAGTTTACTCCTTGCCCTTCCCTTTGGTGTAATCCTTTATCCCTTTCGCTTTAAATTCCGTGCCAATGAATTCAGTACATTGCTCTTGACCAGGCAGACCAAAAAACCACAGCCATTTTAAGCGAACGAGCGAAGCGAGTGAGTGAGTGAACAAACGAGCAAAGCGAGTTTGTGAGTGTGAGTGAGTGAGTGAATGAGTGCGTGAGTTTGAGTGTGAGTTTGAGTGAGTTTGAGTGTGAGTGCGTGAGTGAGTGAAGGGGTGGGTGAGTGAGTGTTTGAGTGTGAGTGCGTGAGTGAGTGAGTGCGTGAGTGAGTGAATGTGTGAGTGAGTAAGTAAGTGAGTAAGTGAGTAAGTGAATGAGTTCGTGAGTGAGTTTGAGTGAGTTCGTGAGTTCGTGAGTTTGAGTGTGAGTTTGAGTGTGAGTTTGAGTGCGTGTGTGAGTGGGTGACTGAGTGCGTGTGTGAGTGAGTGCGTGAGTGAGTGCGTGGGTGAGTGTGTGACTGAGTGTGTGAGTGTATGATTTCGTTCGTTCGCTCGTTCGTTCATTCGTTCGCTCGTTCGTGACTACCGTATATCGGTTTAAAATAACAAATATTAGTATTTGCATCAAGAACAACACAAGTAATATTGATGATGACAATGTTAAGAGCAGCAATATGTTAATGACAGCAATAGGCAGGACTCACTTTACAAACTTATTCACAAGTGATAAATTCACTAACTCATGAATAGATGTAGTATGCACTAGGTAACCAATCAGTGTATTCATATTCACACTCGGTTTTCGCAGTCAGTCATTTTCGCAACTAATCTTTGGAGAATACACTAAAGGTGCTTTGGGTTGGTTTGAAGAATGTATTTGATTGTGATTGGTTAATGTCAAGAATAGCATATCACAATCATCATGTAGGTGTATTGCAATGCCACCAAACAAAAGATTGCAAATTGAATGAAATCACCAAATTTTTGAGTATTTGAGCGAACGAGCGAACGAGCTTTGCTACTCACGAATGAGTTTCGCTACTCACGAACGAGTTTTGCTACTCACGAACGAGTTTTGCTACTCACGAACGAGTTTTGCTACTCAAGAACGAGTTTTGCTACTCACGAACGAGTTTCGCTACTCAAGAACGAGTTTTGCTACTCACGAACGAGTTTCGCTAATCGCTCACTCACGCACTCACTCATTTTCGCTACTCACTCACTCACGCACTCACGCACTCACGAACTCACTCGCTTCGCTCGTTTGTTCGCTTCATCACATGAGCCAACCTATACAGAATAATGGCTGATAATACTATTATTCTAAACACTTTATGTATATACTAATTTTATAATTTCTATGCAATGCATCGTTACATGACACTAGATATACATATTTTAAGTATGATCCTAAAAAACAAACGGATATTTATCTCTGATATTTTTGAGGTCCTCCCTTCATAAGTAGCATTGAAATCTGTATTGAGATTATTGAAATATCATCATAGTATGTATTGAGATCAATAGCTTCGAAATCTATATTGAAATCAATACCATTGACGTCATATAAATAGTATTGAAATTAATAGTAGATGGTATAAATTCGCTACTCACTCACTCGCTTCGCTCGTTTTTTTTTCTTGTAAAGGTCCCTCCCTTTACGTTTTCATTCACTTTTTCTTCCCTTATGCCAAGGTGCATGTGGTTGGAAAACGTCCAACATTAAGCTCACACCTATCGTAAAGCCAATTTAGTGTCTTGACCAATTGACTCACTAACAAAAAATGTACTTGGGTGACAACCCCACATCCATTCTTAGAATAACATCCCGCTAATACTATTCGTTCGTTTGTTCATTTAACAACAGTATTCAAGTCAGATTCAAATCAAAAGACCGTTTGTGAGTGAGGAAATGGTGATTCACAAACGAAATGATGCTACCAAGCGTATCTATTTACCAAATCAAAAGAATCACTACTCACTCGAATAGTACAATCGAACAAGCAAAGTGAGTGAGTAGCAAATTCCTTTAATTTGAAATATGCAACTGCAAGCTCAATATGTGTCTAAAATTTCTCAAATAGTTTGTTAACTATAGAATGAATGGTTCGTTTCAGTCAAGCTCACACCTATGATTTTTCCCAAGGGGGGACCCTTGGTGAAGATCTCCTCTCGATATCTTTTTTCCAACCAATTCCCAAGGGGGGATCCTTGATGAAATTAGTTTGTTTTTTAGGGTCTCCAAGGTCTCCACTTGGTGAATATTCTGTCAAGTCGCTTGGCTCCTGTGCTGCGCAGCAGTTTACTCGTACCAAAGTTACTCCACTGGTATCAAATTCACTCTACTGACTTACTTCTTTTTGAGGTTTATTAGACCTAATTTGTATAAAAAGTGTCAAAAAATTGGAGATAATGAGCACTCCTTATCAAAATATTCTACACTATGCAGAGTATAGTGCAACTTTGCAGTGTGGCAGTACAAGTCATCTTACATTTCGTAGTACTACTCATCGTACACTTCTTATGAATAAAGTATTGAGACTCATACTACAAATTAATAAGCTGATAACTATGAATTGATCGTCTATGGATATTCGGCACATCACAAATGAGCGAAGCGAGTTTGTTTGACTCAAGGAATTCGCAACTCAAGCACGCACTCATACACTTGCTTTCAATCATATCTGTGAAATTCTCTGGTTCCATTGATCTTAAAGGCAGTTATTTCGAAGCGTAAGCTGGGGAAGCGTACAAAAAATGCCAACTGTACTGACACTATAAATCAAGGTCCGTGACGTCAAGATCTGTGCCTTCAAGGCCCGTGCCGTCAAGACCCGTGCCGTCAAGACCCGTGCCGTCAAGACCCGTGCCGTCAAGATTCGTGCCGTCAAGATTCGTACCGTCAAGACCCATGCCGTCAAGACCCATGCCGTCAAGACTCGTGCCGTCAAGACCCGCTCCGCAATCAAGACCCATAGTAAATGATAATTTCGCAGCCAAGATCAAAGGATTCTTTGAATATATATAAGTATTAAATTAACCAAGCTCTATGCTTTCTTTGAAGGGCTCACTGATGGTTTGGTGATGATGATTCTTGAGTGTACATTGTTTGCTTTGGCTGCATTTGAACCAAACTCAAAGCTGACTCATAAGAGTTGGGCAAATTGCAACAATTTTTCACCCAAAAAGTATGCTGCGATTTTGCGTATAATCTCTCACTACTCAAGCATCAAGCAAAGTACAATATGGCAAGTACAGGTACAATAACGATTTTTTCATTACCACAAGTGTTGTAATCTTGGGCTTTTTAGTATATTTTGTTAAGAGTCTGATTGCCACCATTCTGTAAGTTTGGTATTTGCCGAACAACGAATACTAATTGATTCTTTTTCGCTCAATCACTTTCAAACTCGCTTCGCTTGATCAAAAAGTATATAAAGACGTGGAGTCCCTCAAAAATCAACTATAGAATGTAATAAATTGGCGAAAGATATCATCGACGGAAATGAAGGATAGTGCATTGGTAAGAAATGGATGCATAATTTTACGAAACACATTTGAGAGGTTTGTTCTATTAGACATTTTGATCCTCAATCACGCACTCACACAGTCACTCACACTCGCGAACGAACGAACGAACGAACGCACTCATTCAAATGTTCGCACTCACTCAATCACTCACTTACTCACTCACTTACTCACTCACTCACTCGCTTCGCTCGTTCGTTCGTGTCCAAATGATAAGATTAATGTTGATTAATAGATCACATTCACATTATAATAGTGCTAAAGTCATAGATCCAGAAGAACTCGCTGGCTCCGAAAATGCGTACGCAAACAATTAACTTGCCCTTTGTAACAGTCAAGAACATAAAAAGTATATGTTCGGAGATGGCTTAGACAAAGGGTGGTTGTAAATTAGCAAAGAGCAATAGTCATCAAGTTCACGTTTTGAAAGTATTAAAGAAACTCTTATGTATCGCTCACCAGACCTTCATAGTGAATTTATGGATGCTGATCACTTGGATATACAATCTCAACTTGTGCTTACGAAAAGAAATGAGGAATGATAGCTATGAAAAAGAATCTCAAGATTATGAATTCAAAGAGGGTGAATGAAGCTTCAGTTCTTATATATATGATATCTAAGGTGTTTGTCATTTATATGAGATCTAAGATGTGTTTGTCATTTAAGCTTTTAACCTGTTCTAGTTTTTTTTTTATTTTATTTGATGGAAATGAGTTGTAGTTGGGCTACTCCTATGCTTGTTTAATAGGAAACTATAAAGACCCGCACCGCAATATCATATGCAACACCAATCCAGACAACTTAGACCCGTGCTGCAATATCATGCGCAACATCATCTAAGACCCGTTCATCAATATCATACTCAACTCCAATTCAGAAAACTTGGAGATTTCTGTAAACAATTAGCACCATGTTGCAACTTACTCACTCACTTACTCACTCACTCACTCACTCACTCACTCACTCACTCACTCACTCAGGCACTCACTCACTCACTCACTCACTCACTCAGGCACTCACTCACTCACTCCCTCGCTTCGCTCGTTCGTTCGTTCGCTCGTTCGTACGCTCTATCAAGCATTCACTCGCAATCTCACATAGCCAATTGCAATCCCAAACTTGTTCAATTATATATCCAAACAGCTTGACCAATTTTGAATTTATATAATCTTCATCAGTAAACAGCTTGACGACTTTCAATATATAATCTTCACGAGCACGTTTTGCTGACTATAGACAAACTTGTATGAAAACGCAAACTAAAGACCCAGAATAGTGCCCTCATGTTATATCTCCATATTTTGATTCGATGGGTTGAGAACAAGAAACAAGTGCTTGTTGAATCTCACTCAACATCTATGAACAAGCTTTCCAACTCACCTACACAAGATTCTCACGCAAATATAAAGGCCCCGCAATTGGAATGAGTAAATACATTAACGAGAAACAATTGGAGGGCAAGCCTGGTGCCAGCAGCCGCGGTATTCCAGCTGCAAATGCTTATATTGAAATTGTTGCATTATTGCTGTACGGGTCTTTAGATATTAGTTACATGATGGTTTGATTGGAATTTTTATGATCAAGTGTGGATGATTAATGAATGGAAAGTGAAGTTTTAGAGAGTACTCTTTGCGTGATTTGGGTGTAAATCGAATTAAGCCCAATTGTTATACTTGAATCAAGTCCAATTGTTATGCTTTCAAGCACTCATAGTACTGCTTCGCAGCACTATTAGCTATTCATCTAAATCCAAAAAAACATTGGACGAGTCAGGAATCGAACCCGAGACCTTACCCATGCTAAGGGTACGCGCTACCAACTACGCCACACGCCCATTTGTTGGTTGAAACAGTTTTGGCTTTTCCCGGTGGATTCACATATATCGTATGGCAGCCCTACAACCAATATCTCAGAACATCAAAGCTGTGATGAAAACCTCTTGAACATCTTGAAAATTCAAATAAATAACCACATTCACTACAAACAACTCATACTTTTCTGATGAACTTTTGCATTCGAGTATTCTCACCTCCATGCAACAAAGTACTCTCAGATGCCAATGAATATTCAAGTTGGTTATTGAATCAAAGGCAACTTCATAGAAATAATGTTCAATGTATTTTGAGCTTTAATTAGCTCAAGAAATGTCCCTAATATATTAAGGTGACTTTCCCTGGTTCATTCTCTTCTGTACTGTGGTTGCACTCCAACGAACAAAATACTTTTAAATTTGATAGAATTGAATAACAGAAGCCTCATTTGAAAAAGTATCGTAATCATAGGTTAGATATGCAACTAATCCACAACACCGGATTTGGTTTGGACTATGCTTGATTATAAATTCCAGTGAAACACCACTATTTCCATTTTTGCACTAATTACTCGATCCGCTTGTGAGAGCTGCTTCGCAGTATATGTTTTCATTAATTACCGATCGTATTGTACTAGCTACGATCTTATAGGAACCTACACAGCATTTTTGCTTCGCAGCATTTGTTCCGCTCGCTGGTGAGGGCTGCTTCGCAGTAATTTTTGCACCAATAACTCGCTTCGCTCTATAGAACTAACCTCTGAAGACTCGTACCGCAATAATGGAACTAACCTGGGAACCAGCTCTGGAGCGAAGCGATTAAGATAAGATGACAAATGCTGCCAAGCATTTATTACCCTACGATTAGAATAATCTATACATAATAATGGTTCCGAACGAGCGAGTGAGTGAGTGAGTGAGTGAGTGAGCGGGTGGTATCAATCTTTATTCATCATAAATTGTAAACTATCAATAAATATCATTGATGGTAGAGGACATGATATACTTTTTTCTGAAAACATAACATCCAATACATGTCTTTAGAACCAGTTCAGCTATAATTTATGCGAAGCAGCAATATTGGGGTGTATCTCGATATAAATGCACACTTGTCAATTAAGCTACATTTCTCAAGTGATTGTAATGACACTCGTTATGCTTACTGCAACAACTATATTTTTCAATCTTTAGTATTGGACCTAAATTGTGTAGAATTTGGCGATTTTCTGCATTTTAATTGGCTATTATCTTACATAGTATATGGTTATTTTTGATAGTATAACTTGGTTAAACATACTAAATTATCATCAAATGTCAAACATACTCAAGTATCGTCAAATTCTAGCAATTGGTCCCTTTAATTGCGGTTCGGGTCTTTTGAGGTTTTCACAAGTGAGGGAGTTGCATATTCTTGTAACTTGAGAGTAATATTAGGAGTAATACTAATTACTTTGTAGCACGAGCGAAGCGAGTGTGAGTGTGTGTGCGAGGAGTAGCGAACTTTTGAGTGAGTGTGAACAGCAAAGTGAGTGAGTGAGTGAGTGAGTGAGTGAGTGGAACGAGCAGAACGAAGGAGTACGTGGATGTAGAACAAAGAGGGTGTGTGAGTGAGTATGATCGAAGAAACAAATGCTTAGCTCGCTTTGCTCGTAAATTTACAGTACTCGCTTCGGTCGTCTTTGCAGCAATTCATCTATGAAACCCGGTATTCTCCATGAGCTGGTTGTCACACTTTGTGAGATACAAGTAGGGATAGAATCTATATGTGACTATAGCAGTATTGAATTTTTCGATTAGCAACCCTCTCTGAATAGTACTGCTTCGCAGCACTATGGGCGTATTGAAGAAGCGAGAAATTCATGGCACTACCAAACAGCACTATGAGGGTTTTGAAGTAATCTCGATACGAACTTAACTAGCGAAGCGAGTGATTGAGTGAGTAGAGAACTTTTAACTGAGGTGTAGTGGGAAGATATCTTGAATGTTTTAGAATGGCGATATTGGTTGGACTGTTATCTCAATTGGTACCAAGTGGTCATTGAGATCTTGTCGGGAAATATACAAGACATCACACTTTGAATTCTTATGTGCATAAACATCTTTATCTGTATTAATTATGGCATCTGTTAGGTTGAGCATACTTTGCTCAAGGTTCGATACTACACATACATGCAGGACGACTCAGACCACAACAACTGGTTTAAAGTTATCAGACGAAAGTTTATTAGAAGAGCTACACCAATTGCCACTTTGAGACAACTATATAGGTTGCAAACCATACATAGTAGCTATATAAAGAGGTCTAACTCGACCTATAAACATTAGTTTAGTTCTAAAGCTTGTAACAGACATTAAGTTAATCTCTGCCAAACATAACAGCATCTGACTTTTCATTCCACAGTACTTACTGACTTGTCACTCACACTTGATCAATAAATCAATTTCGTTCGTTTGTTCAAAAGAATTCGCTACTCACTCGCAGGCTCGCTCAATCAAAAGAATTCCCTGCTCACTCACTCATTCAGTCAAGCACGAACTCACTTGATTCAATTTTGCTACTCATTCAGTCACGCACGAGCTCACTTTGTTCGTTGTTCTACTCACTCACTTTGTTCGTTGTTCTACTCACTCACTTTGTTCGTTGTTCTACTCACTCACTGTTCGTTTTTGCTACTCAATCACTCACTCGCTTCCCTCGCTCGTTTGTTCGTTCATCAATATCTTGAAAGTCACGAATAATGAGTTGAATTTTGATAAACAATTCTTATCTCAACTCTCATGAATTTCAAACGAGCGAGCCTATACAACGTGTGCTGCAATAATACGAATTGACAGCAAATGGTTTCTTTTTTGGTTAGACCTAAGATTCTGTTATGTCATTCTGTTTCATGTAAAAATTAATGATATAAGTAAAGAGATTGGTAAGTAAAGAGATTGGTAATTAAAGAGATTGTTTATGGAATTAAAGACATCATATTGAAAGAATAGGCACTCACTCATTCATTCACTCACTCACACTCACTCACTCACTCAAATGTTCGCACTCTCTAACTCACTCACTCACTCACTCACTCGAAGAAAGTTTAGGTGCTGGCACTGATGCAATGAAATTGCTTAATAAACTTAGGGATATACAAGTTTTTGCAGTAAAAGAATTTAGAGAAAAGTATAAGGAGAGATCATGTCAGAGATCATCCAAATCGCAAGCCTGTACAATTGAAAGATACAAACCTTTCAAGACCATCAGTTAACACCAATCTAATACATAAGCACCACCCATACTTTATCTTGAAACATTAACCAATAACCAAGATCTTGAATATAAATTACCCCCCTTTATATTTCGCCTTCATTATCATTCCCTTGCATTCACTTTATATTCCACCTTCATTATCATTTCCTCGCATTCACATCCATCATACCAATCAATCATATTTTCTCGCAAACCATTGAGAATGCCCCGTAAAGTACGAAAACAACCATTAATATCCAAACTCAAATCGCTACCAGGAGATACCCTTCTCGCTGTGAGTGAGTACATTCTTTCCATTGATTACGATCAGTATGCCAATTCGGTAGGCCTTCCTGGGGGCGTAATGCTTCTCCTCAACTATATCATTTTGAATCGAATAATCACATACATCAAGTCATCCCAATCTCAAAATGCTGTCTTTGCATTTGAACGCCAACCTTCAAGTAGAGTATGGCCTCTTCAACTAATTTCATACTCCATTCTACTATACTGTGTGTTTAACACCTACAATGTCTTTATACGAGTCAGAACCTATGGGTTATTATATGCCAAATCAAAGCCTTCAACAGATTCAGCTTACAAGCCTTCATCTTCTTACAAGTTCTTTGCAAATCTAAGAGAAAAACTATGGAAATCAAATCAATTGGACGTTTGGCATCTTAACGTATGGGACCCTTCCAAGTTTTCCTTACGTATCTTCATCTTCTTGAACCCTGTGAATATCATATTCTCGTATGACTCGTCCCTTTTTGCGTCAATCTTACGTATATCATTCACTTCCGGTTTGCTATACGTGTTCATACACAAATTCGAACTCTTGCTTAACGACAAGCAAATCATAAGCCTGCAATTGCTTTACGAGTACGACAAAAAATTCGTCAATCCACGTGCCACCATCTTGAAGAAGGATGCCATTGTTGATGCCACTTTGGGGCCTTACAATTCCTTCTTCCTCACCGACTTGAAGCCATACGTATCCAAGAAAGAAAAAGTGTTTGTGACTCATGACTTGGATGGCAACGAGATTGTTGAGTACATGGCCCCAACTTCGGCTTCCGAAGTCAAGTTCGAAAAACCGGTATTTAGTGACTCCAATGAGTTGTTGAATCGTTTACGGTTGGATAATGAGGACTTGTATGTCCGCAACCAGGCCTTATCTAAGCAGTTATTTCGGGTACAGAACCCCGAGCTTACGTTTCTCTCCTCAGACGATGAGACATTGGCTGAAAAAAACCCTTACTCAAAGCCAGTATGGGATCACTCCTTACGAAGTCCTTATGTTGCCGTGAAATTCCAGAATGTTCTCAATACAAAGGGTGTACTGCAGCCAGTTTCCGCTCAGAGGACTCCCAGTCCGGTTAAGGAGAAGAAGACACGGCTGCTTTCTCCGGTGAAGGATGAGCGGGGTCGTTCATCTGGAAATCGATTGTTTGATGAGTTTCCAGTGATAAGAAAACGAGCGAGCGAACGAACGAGCGAACGAACGAACGAACGAACTCACGAGCGAAGCGAGTGAGTGAGTTCGTGAGTGAGTTCGTGAGTGAGTTTGTGAGTGAGTTCGTCAGTTCGTGAGTTTGTGAGTGAGTTTGTCAGTGAGTTCGTGAGTTCGTTTGCTCGGTCGCTCGGTCGCTCGGTCGCTCGTTCTTTCGTTCGCTCGGTCGCCCGTCCCCTCGCTCCTGAGTAACTGTTCTGATGATAAGTACGGACTTGCAAGCGTGCCGGTAGTGTACGTGATTGTTTTCACCAATTTCCTTAACAATCACAAACGGTCAAATCGTTAACAAACGAAAAATCGGTTTTTGCAATCAGCCAATCAATTTTATTCTCAATGAATCTCCACCGACTTTGTCAAACTTTCAAATTGGTCCGACTTATGGAACCCACCAAAAGCCAAACTCATTCAAATTGATTGAATGGTATCCTTTTCTCGAAAACCGCTGGTGCTTTCTCTGGCAACTCTAAAAAGTCGTGTCATGTAAAGTTCTGTGTAGAGTTCAAGAGAAGTCCATTACACGGAATTTGTGAGACTATGAACGAGCGAACGAGCGAAGCGAATGAGTGAGTGTGACTGAACATTGTGAGTGAGTGTGACTGAACGTTGTGAGTGCGTGTGAGTGAGTGAGTGCGAACAATTGAGTTCGTCCGAACATTTGAGTGAGTACGAACATTTGAGTGAGTGCTTACGTTCGTGAGTGTAACCGAACAGAAAATTCTTGTTTATTATAATCATCAATGACTGTGTAATGAGTTATACGGAGCACTTTGCAAGCCAAGGATACATAATCCCAACGATATCCATCGATATCGTCAAAGATACCAAACAATCACAACGATATCCATCATATTCAAATCATCGAAAACCACTTGATATCCAACATATTCCACAACCTATCCATCATATAGAGCCAACTAAATTTCCCCTGAAAAAGTATAAGGTACAGTCACATTTATGGGACTCGCTGATTCAATTGAAAACGCAATATATGCTCACCCTAACACGTTCCAAGTTTGCCAATTTATTGATGGGGGAGATAATGGCTTCTCCACACTGGTTAAGGGATTCAATGCCAAATCTGAAAATTTCAATTTTAATGAGCTCAAGTGGGTTCGAATTATATGGTGGCCATAATAGCTTAAATGGTTGTTTTGCATGAGTCTACTCCATAATTCTCGTACTGCTGACGCTATAAATTCCGAGGACTCGCATAAATTCCGAGGAGTTTCTCTCGCACATTCTAGTGAATCCCGTACACCAGAGTATTCATCCAATACAAGATCCCTTTTGACTAAATCATATTCGTCGCAAAACGTATGTCTACTCTAAATCTCGATAAAATACGACAGGAAAGTGATGGGTCATACTCCGGTATGCTCAAAAGTGGGATCGAGCACCTCCTACCCGTGCTTTGCTGCCGGAGGTGGATTGATGCTTTTGGGAACAACCTTGGCTTTAGCCATTGTCAAGACATCCGGATTCATATACAGGCAAATGTTGGTGGATTTGGAAATCCCCAGCAAGGACAAATCCAACCTTTGGTTTCTCGAATGGATGTCTCAATACAAGCACAGATCGTCGCGGTATTTGTCGGTGGAGACCAATTACGTCCAGCATGATAATGGGGCGGTCTCCACAACCTATTTGTTGGTTTCTGGCCCCGGGAAACACTTTATCAAATACAAGGGTGACTACATGTTGGTTAACAGAGAACGTCTGGGAAAGTTGTTGGACATGACCAGTTGTATGACCAGTTGTATGACCAGTGGTATGACCAGTTGTATGACCAGTTGTATGACCAGTTGTATGACCAGTGATATGACCAGTGGCACTCCCTTTGAAACGGTACGCCAAACACTTTTTATCGCGATCGTTCTCTCTTTGCAGAGATGTTGGAAGAGGCCAAAAAGTTGGCTATCAGAATCATCTTTTGGTATAGAAAGTAAAACGATAACGGATACCTCATATCAATAAATATTTCAATTAAGCAAGAATTTCCCCTGTTAATATACCAGTTTAACTCAAGATGCATATACGTAGAATTAACAAAGTAAGTTAAGTTTGGGAACCAACGAGCGGAGCGAGTGCGTGATTGTGAGTGAGGTACACGCCTATACTATTTTTAGTCTCGCTAATACATACAATTTGGGATAGAATGTACTCAGTTCAACGGGTCTGCTGTGAACTCTTTTAATCAAAAGAGTGAGCAGTGGAGTGCGAACGAGTGAAGCGAGTGAGTGAGTGCCTGCGAGTTCGTGAGTGCCTGCGATTTAGTGAGTTCGTGAGTAGCGATTTTGATCATTGAGTGCGTGAGTGAGATACCAAGGTGGAGTGTAGGGTTTATGGATGCAGATTGTATCTTGGCTGCAAAATAGTTTTTCTCTCTATTTTCTATTTTGGGAACCCTCTTACTCATACACACACCGAACGAACGAGCGAAGCGAGTGAGTTCGTGAGTGAGTGGGAAAGGATCCAAGTGCAACAATAGGATCACACATCATACACTCTCGAACGCGCACTCTCTCGTACTCACTCACTCACTCACTTTCTCAGGCACTCACTCACTTTCTCAGGCACTCACTTTCGCACTCTCGCACTCACTCTCGTACTCATTCTCGCACTCATTCTCGCACTCACTCACTCACTCACTCACTCACTCACTTTCGCACTCACTCACTCTCGCACTCACTCACTCACTCGCTTCGCTCGTTCGTGAGTTCGCTTGTTCCTTTATTCATTTAAACAAGCTATATCAATGAATAATTTTGATCAACTCAATACTATATTTATATGATTTCTCTTTAAAACAAGTTTTCACATCAGTAATAAGCAAAATCCAAAATCATTGCAAGCTCAACATGACTTAATAAACCTCAAAACGATTCCCTTATTACTTTAATCATTAACAAGTACAAATACATCACAATTCAAGCACCCCCAAAAGCAATCCAAGTCACACTCTCTTCATTTTAATATGAAACTAACCTCTAAAGACCCTTACCGCAATAAAATACAATGCATACAATAAAATACTATTCACGCAACATTGGATCATGGCTTCTGCCGTGAAAAAGAACGAATCATACACACAAGCATCGTTGTTGAAAAAAGCTCCGCGACGGGGAATTGAACCCCGGTCCCCCGCGCGACAAGCGGGGATTCTAGCCACTAAACTATCACGGATTTTGGTGAAAAATTAGTTAGCACCATATCCGCATCGCTCTTAATGATTGATATGTTGATAGCCAGAAGCTCACAGTATATCACTCTATCGTTTACGAGTCCACAAATTGTATATTCTGTATCTCTATGCTACACCAACATGGCCGAATAAATTATAATAGCTATAACATGATACAAATAGAAGGATGGGTGTATAAAGTAAAGGTGATGCATATAGCGTAAATGCCGTACAGAATTAGCTGTTGATTATTTGAACGTACCTTTAATAATTACTCAGAATTATAAACGTGTCAAGATGATAACAGTAGCGAGTTGTTAAGTAACGAGTTGTCAAGTAACGAGTTGATAAGTAACGAGTTGATAAGTGACGAGTTGATACGTAACAACTTCATGACAGTAACAAGTTGATACGTGAAACCTTAATAACAGTGACAAGTTGATAGCACAACAACTCGCTCCGCTCGTTGAACAACTTAATAGCACACCAACTCGCTCCGCTCGTTGATGTTGATGTTGCTCACAACTCATGAAACCCAAACAAATAATTAGCCACTGAACTAAACACACTCAACTTCTTTGCATTCTTCTCATTATTCTTTTGCATGAGATCATTCTCAGTCTTCAAAAAAAACTGAGATCCATCCTTTATTTCCAATTTTGTAGCATAGTTTGCACTTGAAGTGTCTTTGTTAATTTCGCTTAAATCTGCCGAGGGCTTACAATCGTTAAAGTCGATTGCACCCACATCTTCAAAGTCAGTCAACTTTCTCTTTTTCATCTTTTCCACAACAGCCTTTGTGTAAGCCACCACACCGAGAATGTAGCCATTGAAAGCATTTCCATTTTCTTGTAAGGCATCCAAAGCCGACGCGGTATTGTTATAGGTGATTTTAATCCAGCTGAGTCCACTTATGATTGGCACCATTTTTTTCAGAGAGTCTACTGGAGAGAGCAAGTTGGTTGATTTCTCATCAAAGTCTTCCAAAACTTCACCAAACTCTTTAAAGTGTTGAATAACTTGCTTGGCAAGAGATTCCGGGTAGCCAAACACAATCACAGCACTCTCATAAGATGAAGCCAAAGAGTCTGCGGAGTCTGCAGATAAGGGCGCGGAGGGGGTTGAGGATTCATCTAAGCGTGTGAATAGGTTGTTATATTTTTTGGGGTCCTTGTTGATTGAAGACTCGGCATGAAGCTTTGGCTTGTTGAAGGAGATGTCATTATTTAAGTCATAGATGGATCGTGTTGGTGGTAAATCTTCATTCTGACCAACAAAGTCGTCGTGGAAGGACTCATCTGCAATGCTAGTCTCGTCAAAGAGTGAGCTGCGGTCAGCTAAATTCACATACTTTCTCTGTTGTGACCCAAAGCTGGTGATACTAAATTGCTCACGCGAAGACCCCAGCAAGCTAGCCAGGTCACTGTCTGCGGAGCCACTGCTGATGGACTTGCGTCCGGTTGAGGTGCTGAATTTGGACGTGTTTGAGATGTGGAATCCAGGCTTCTTCTTGGGTACCAAATGGTTGGGGATGGTTTTCTTTTTGGCAGAGCTGAACCAAGCGGGCTGGCCCGGTTGCGTTGGCGCTTGCTCTTGGGTTGGAGGTTGTGGTTGGGGTTGAGGAGGTTGTTCTGTTTGGCCTTGGAAGGCTGACCTTGTAGTGAACATACGAGTGCGAAGAAGTAAAAAGTTGTGGTGCGATATCGAACAAGCGAAGTGATATCGAACGAGCGAAGCGAGTGAGATATTATTAAGTAATTACGTGATTTTATTCTATATATTATGAGTCTACTTCTGATTTTATTCTTTATATATTATCCTTCCCCGTATCTTTATTTCTCTTCTTCATCACTTCTCTTTATTTCTCTTCTTCACCACTTCTCTTTATGTCATCATCTTAGACATCCCAATAAAGTGAGATGATTTTGGCAGAAGTATAATGGAGAATGGTACGAATTAGACAAATATCAAAATCTGTTATAGAATAATTATTTAAAGTCCTGGATGCTGCATTGAATAGCAGAACCTATTGCGTGCGCTCCAGGTTGCAAACTTATCCATAACGAGCAAAGTACGAACGAGCGAAGTGATATCGAACGAGCGAAGCGAGTGAGATGTGTTATTGAGTAATTTTGATTTAGCCCGAGACATTATTTTAAGACTTCTACAGATATCCTGTATGAGCTACTGGTGAGCACTACAGATATCCTGTATGAGCTACTGGTGATCCCTACAGATATTTTGTATGAGCTACTGGTGGGCACTACAGATATCTTGTTCGAGCTACCGGTGGGCACTACAGATATCTTGTTCGAGCTACCGGTGGGCCCTACAGATATCTTGTCTGAGCTGATTTTGAGATGATTGATAAGCTAGCTAAGCTTACTTTGTTCACTTGCTTCACTCGTTCACTAAGCTGTTTCCTGAGTACACTTTTAGTTTTGAGTAGTAATGACCGTGTCCATAAGGTGATATTGGTATTTACGTACATTTTAAGTATATGCGTTGTGATTTTACAATAGTGCAAATCAATAAAAAGCCAACAGTAGAAAGCTTTACACCTTTATACGTTACAGTTACTCTTCAAACTAAGCAATTAGGTTTGAGTGAGGGCATGGAATGAGCTACGCAATCCTCATAGAAGAGTGGATTAGGATCACCTGAATCATCAAAGTAATAAACAGGACAATTGAAACCTTTACGAAACTTAACACTTGAATCGATGTTGGAATTGTTTCGCAACTTCATTTAAAATTCACTCACCTCACACAGAGAAGGCAAACTATAAAATGGGGATGGCATGACTGGTTTGATGATATATCATCATCCGAAGCTTACTTATCATCATCCTATGCTTAGTTATCATCCGATGCTTAGTTTGGTTAAGAAATCAGTCTCGTGAATGAGATTCTTGGGTGTGCATTTGAGAACTCGGAGACAATTAAACGGGATCCACAAGGAAAAGGAGAAACTAACATCTAAATGAGTCTGCTTAGAGACGAGATGCAGTAGAGATTGTACCAAGTGAAAGCTACTTGTTGCTTATTGTGCAAAATGAAACCTCTCTATGCGTTATTATTTTAAAGTAACGATGACCGAAACCTTATATTCATTTGTGTTTGAGAGTCTTCAGGAAACCTTTGCAAGAACCATAAGGAATCAATATATTATTTGTGGAAAGTTTAAGGGAGGAAGAGTTACGTGTGTCACCAAGGAAATAAACTTGTAATCGCTCAGGGTTTGAAACTGACGATTTTAAGGAGCACGAATCGATTCATTGGAGTACGAATCGTATTAATATTGTTGGGAAGATTTATTGGAGCACGTTGAAGATATTGGATATTTGGTTAATCGGAGAATATAAACTGGAATTTAAAGTGCATATGCAAGCTTTAATATAAACCTTCAGTCAAAGATAATTTTGGCAAAGTATGAAATAGTTTTGTTGGGTAAATCATTAGTTGTGTACATGACTAAATGAAAAGTATGATAAGGTGATACAAGGGGATTTCATTTATAACACCAAAGAGTCGGTACATGCAGTCACTCAAAAGTTCGCACGAGCGAAGCGAGTGAGTGAGAGTAAAGACGAACGAACGAACAAACTGAGCGCGAACGAACAAACTGAGTGAGTGAGTGAGTGAGTGAGTGAGTAGCGAAAATGAGTGAGTGAGTGCGAGAATCTAAGTGGGAGTGAGTGAGTGCGTGGGTGAATGTGTTCGTTCGTTGGTTCGTTCGTATCGCCAAGCTCGTTCGTATCGCTACGCTGGTGTATACTTTTCACTCACTCACACATACTCATACTCACATACTCATACTCACATACTCATACTCGCATACTCATACTCACGAACTCACTCGCTTCGCTCGTTTGTTCGTTCGTTCAAATATAATTGGAATAGAGAAGGTCATAGAGTTTATTGACATGGGCTGGGGTGTTTGAAGCTCTAACAGTGAAAAGGGTGGTTTTAGCTTGGGTATTGGCTGACTTAGTTGTCAGAGCTGTTGTCAGAGCTGTCATGGGAGCTGTCATTGGAACCGTTGTATCATCCACAAAACCATCAGAGCTGCTGTCGGAGAAATCATCAGATCCATCGTCAAAGCTTGTCCTAATTCCTTGGGTGAACTGAGCAGGAAGATGAACTTTATTAATCTGGGCCTGTAATTTGTTCCAAGCAAATTTGGCACGATCGGACGAGCGAAGCGAGTGTGTGTGTGCGTGAATGTGAGTGAGTGAGTGAGTGTGTGTGTGAGTGTGTGTGTGCGTGAATGAGTGAGTGAGTGTTGTGTGCGTGAATGAATGTGTGAGTTAATGAACGAGCTCCATGATTCGACAAAAATGATTTAACAATCTCTATTATCTTATTCATACGCTCTGAGCTAAGGTGGCCTCCTGGAACTAACCTCAATCACGAACGAACGAGCGAACAAGCGAACGAACGAACGAACGAACGAACGAACGAACGCTCTCGCTTCGCTCGCTCGCTCGTTCGCGCTCGATGTATAAGTTCATACAGCTAAACTCTTTCAATTACAACTTTTTTGAGAGCAGTTCAAAGGCAATTTCAAGACACAGATCAACACCCTGAAATGTTTGTGTGGTTGTAGAGTTTGAATTAATACACAATTAAGGCATGAATAATTTGTCCAAATGAAATTCAATAAAGAATGATTATTGGTAGGATCGAACTACCTCACTCAATTAAAATAACATGCACTATGGTACTGCTTCGCAGAACTATTCGTACCGGGTCTCATGTAATTCGAATACTACACATGTACTCGTGGTACTGCTTCGCAGAACTATTCGTACCGAGACTCATCTAATTCAAATACTACACATGCACTCATAGTACTGCGAAGCAGTACTATTCGTCCTGGAACTTACAGACCCGTACCAACAAACTGAGTGCGTGAGTGCGTGAGTAGCGAAAATGAGTTCTTGAGTTAGTGAATGCGTGAGTATCAAGCACTCATAGTACTGCTTCGCAGCATTATCCGTTAATTCAAGAAATCAATAGGACTATCACCCAAATAACCTAAAATGAATCTTAATTAGGAAAGTTTAAGTTTATGTTCATTAAGCAATATCACACGATGGAAAGAACAAACGAGCAAAGTGAGTGAGTGATGTTGACTGCAGAACAATATCAGATTTAGTATCTATAATAATTGAATATTATATAATGCTGAAAGTAATGAAACCCGCAAGTATAGGGAGACAGACCCTTGTAGTCAAAAAATCTTTGGTTAACCCAATCAGGTTGAACATATCAAGTAAGAGCACTGAGCTATAACGTAATCTCTGTTATTTAATTCAGGGGTATGTTTATTAGATTGCTACTAACTTGAATTCAGGGATATATTTATTTGATTAGGATTCAGGATTTTATAGATTAATAAGATATTCTAATGAGAAAACCCAATTCAATGATTGACGTTCACCGCGTTAGGCCTACGTTTGATAGAAAAATGGGTCAACAGGAATTTGCCGATATTGCGAATAAAAAATTGGAAAGCACTCGTGGAACTCCACTGTTTCGCAGCTTCAAGAACTTGTTGCTTGCAATATATTTTATCAAGCTTAGTAAAGAAAAGAGGAGTGCTCTTTGTGAATGGGTAAGATTCAACGATGATTGTAAGAAAAACGATCCAGATCATCAGATTACTCATATTGATGGGTTTGGACAAGCTTTTGCAAGAAATTACCTCAATTATTTAACTACTGAGAGGCTTGTGTGTAATTTAAAATTTATCGAATCTATAACTGGGTCAGTTGTTAAAGGTGATCAAGGTGTAAAAGGTGCTGAACTTGATCTAGATGATGATGATATTGAGTGGATGCATAATGAAATGAAGGCTCGTTTTAATCAAGTGAAGGATCAACGTGTAAAAGGTGCTGAACTTGATCTAGATGATGATGATATTGAGTGGATGCATAATGAAATGAAGGCTAGTTTTAACCAAGTGAAGGATCAACGTGTAAAAGGTGCTGAACTTGATCTAGATGATGATGATATTGAGTGGATGCATAATGAAATGAAGGCTAGTTTTAACCAAGTGAAGGATCAAGGTGATGAAGTTGATCTAGATGATGATGGTATTGAGTGGATGCATAATCAAATGACGGCTCATTTTAACCAATTGAATGATCAAGGTGATGAAGTTGATCTAGATGATGATGATGATATTGATGATGACTTGAAGGCTCTTTTAACCGACTGAAGGATCAAGGTGATGAAGATGATGAAGGTGACCAAGGTGATATAGTTAAGGATATAGGTGATAAAGTTGAGGTTCAAGGTGATCAACTGAAGGTTCAAGGTGATATAGTTAAGGATCTAGGTGATCAAGAATCTAAAGGTGAAGAACATACCACTACAAAAATTTAGTGTTGGAAAGAAAATGGATACTTGATGGTCACTTGACGGTTACTTGACGGTCACTTGACGGTCACTTGACGGTCACTTTCTGCCTAGTTTAATTAAACTCTTTATTGTAAGCTTGGCTGGTTCCATCTTGCATTAAAGTGGTTTTTTTGTGTTTCTTGTGTTGTTTTATATTATGCTTTCATATTCTCAACAATGTAATATCTCCATATCTTTCATCTTGAAAACCAGCATTAAGTTGATCATAAACACTAGTCAATCGCATGAGCTTGGATGCGTAGGTGCGTGAACACTACATAATATGTGAAACCAAAAGTATTAGTGATATTAGTGAGTACAATTCTTGGTCACTAAAAGTATCAAGTACAAGTTAACTGTATTCAGATCTACATTTCTTAACCTTAGTAGACCCCTTCACTGCTTTTTTCGCTTCACTCGGTTTGCTCACTTTGCTCATTTGACCCTTCACTCACTTTACTCGGTTTGCTCACTTTACTCGGTTTGCTCACTTTGATCGATTTGCTCACTTTGATGGCTTTTCTCGATTCACCCACTTTACTCACTACACTCGGTTCGATCGCTTCACTCACTTTACTCACTATACTCACTTTACTCAGTTTTCTCATTTGATCGTTTTGATCGCTTCACTCACTTTACTCATCTTTTTTGCAGCCATCAAACAGTTTTATAGACATCCATCTCCATACTTGAAAAAACTTTAACATCCAAATCAAACAAAAAGTCTCACAAATGATCATTGTTTGTTATTCATTTCGATTTGATTCACTTTACATTTCACTCAAAGGTATTCGAATCTTTTCAAAATCAAATCAACATCTTCGTCAGTGTAGTTGTACTCACGAACGAGCGAACGAGAGAATGAGTGAATGAGTGAACGAGTGAACGAGCGAACGAGTGAACGAGCGAACGAGAGAACAAGAGAACAAGAGAACAAGAGAACCAGCGAACCAGCGAACCAGCGAACCAGCGAACCAGCGAACCAGCGAACCAGCGAACCAGCGAACGAGCGAACGAGCGAACTCACTTATTTGTAGTCGCACTCACTCGCTCACTTACTCACTGACTCACTCACTCACTCACTCACTGAGTATCCTACAGTGGTGGTGTCTGTATTGGATAAATCAATCAGCTCGAACGAAGTGAGTGCGTGAGTGAGTTCGTGAGTAGTGAAAATGAGTGAGTGAGTATCAACACGCATAGTTCTTTACAAATACAAGTCTTTTCTTCATAGAAGATTCCTTTCGTTCTAACCAATTCCTCTCGTATGTATTTCTTTATTTCTCTTCATCTCACTCCATACATCTAGTCAAAGTTATCCATATATTTGCTACACCTATTATATTTTGTAAACTATAGTTAATTAAATAGCAGAAGCAGCAACATGCTAAATGGAAGCACCTACATAATGCTAATTGGATGCATCTACAAAATGCTACATGGAAGAACCTAAAAAATGCTAAATAGAACCTACATAAGCTAAATGAGAACTACATCACTTTCATTTACATCATTTACATGTTATCCACATCTTCTCCTTGAATTATCCTATCACCAAGGGGGGACCCTTGGAAGTTGAATAGTTTTCAAGTGAGAATTCACAAAGAGGAAGATATATTCATTCACTCACGAACTCACTTACTCGCTTCGCTCGTAAGTTCTCGTTCGCTCGTTGATTTTTTTTTACCAATGCTATTATCCCCAGCAGAACGATCATTTCTCTATGATTCCTTGTCCCAGCAGCCTGCCATCAGGCCGGACGCCCGTGCAGAGTACCAGTTCCGTCCACTTGAGGCCAAGACGTCCTTCCTCCCAGGCAGCAATGGGTCTGCTAGGATTCGTCTCATGGATGGTAGCGAGTGTATAGTAAGTGTCAAGTCCAAGGTTGTGCTAATGGCCAAGGAGCCCTCGTTGATAGAGTGTGATATCGACATTTCCGGGTTCCGGGAGAATGCAAACTACGTGTCCAACCTCAAATTCCATTTGACAAACTTGTTACATCAAAACTTCCCAATACTGTGCTTGAAGCTTACATCCAGGTATGCCTTCAAACTATTCATAGATTGCATCATCATCAGTCAATCGTCGTATCCGTTGAGTCTCTTGTCTCTCACGTCGTACTTGGCATTGAAGAGCACTAGATTACCTTTACTCGTGAGTAGTGAGAAGGATGAGGATATTGCAGAGATTCCAACATTTTCCGATGACTGGGAAAACTCAAACTACATATCCGATTTATTACCAAACAACACGTTTCAACCCCCAATCTATATCACCGTGGGCATTGTCGGTCAAAATGTCTTGTTCGATCCCTCGGTACAAGAAGAACAAGTTTTGGAAAATGGCTTGATTATAAGTTTTTACAAAAACAAAGTTATCACCCCAATATCAAACACAAACTTGGCTATAAACTCAAACAACCCCAACTTTAAGGGCTTGTCGCAACATTTGATTCTCAAGACTATTTCCTTGTGTAATGAGTATGCTGGGGAGATTGTCAAGGCTTTGGATGGGTTGATTGAAATGGATAAAGATGAGTCGGATTTTAGTGCTTTTTGAGGAATACCGAGAGCGAAGGCGTTGATAGAGAAAGTGGTTTTATCTAACTAAGTGGGCCAAGTGGTTATCCAACCAAGTGGGTTTATCCAACCAAGTGGGCCAAGTGGTTATCCAACCAAGTGGGCTCATCCAACCAAGTGGTTATCTAACTAAATGACTATTTATCTAAAAATGGCCAACTATATGACAAACTTTAACTAATACTTGTCATCACAGTATTTCTCCAAACCCACAAGCCACGCATGTGTCAAAGTTGTACACAAGTTTAGCCGTACAAGTATAAGTGTAGCACCCAAAATCGTGGGAGTTGTCTAGGGTACTCCCACGTTGCAATTGTATAGGACAAAATTAATAGATGGAAGCTTAAGAAATGCAATAGAATTCGAGTTTGCAATTTAGAAATTAATGTAAACAATATTGATTTTGATTTGCTGGTTTTTAAAATTGTAGGGTGTATACATTTGTTTAGCAATTATGGTACAAGTGATTGTAAAAGTGTACCATAGTACTTTGGGTAACGAGCGAAGCGAGTTGATCACTGACGAACGAGCGAACGAACGAACTTATTCACTCACGAACTCACGAACTCACTCACGAACTCACGAGCTCTTTCGTTCGTTGTATTCATAGAATCAGATTCAGATATGCTAATCAATCACTTGTTCGATGCTTGTTCGAAGCGAGTTTGTTAGTGTACTGGATTTGCTGCACACTCACTCACTTACGCACTCACTCACGCACTCACGAACTCATATTGGCTGCGATAATAATATCTGCGAATGAATAAACGAAACGAACGAACGAACGAACGAACGAATAGTGCTTCAAAGCAGTACTATGAGTGCTTGGTACTCACGAAAGTAATCACGAACGCACTTTTTCACTTTCTCACTCTCACTCAATCACTCGCTCTCAGTCACTCGCTCTCAGTCACTTACTCACTCACTTTGTTTGTTCACTCTCACTCACTCTTTTTAACAAATAATACATAGAAACACTCAAGCAAGAGCTGTAAAATACGCAGAAATCTTCAAAAGTTGCAAATGCCAACATTTCTAAAAATCACCATGGAACGAGCCAAGCGAGTGAATGAGCTCGTGAGTGAGTAAGTGAGAGTAGAGAAAACAAGTGAGCGTCCGTTCTCCTCTATAATTTGCTCTATCATTTGTATTGAACTCTATAATTTGCTCTATCGTTTGTATTGAACTCTCAAATATGAAAAATTGGCTACTCACGAACTCACTCATTTTCGCTACTCAATCACTCACTCACTCGCTTCGCTCGTTCAATCACACCAGATTACATACAAAACCATTTATCTGACCTCATACTAATACCTGGTTGAGAAACAACCTCACTTAGGACGATTAGTGCTGCGAAGCAGTTCTATGAGTGCTTGGTGTGAACGAATGAACGCACTTCCTCGCTCCTATCACTCACTCACTTCCTCACTTCCTCACACTCATTCACTCATTTTCGCTACTCACACACTCACTCACGCACTCGCTCTGTTCGTTCGTAAGTTCCCTTCGTTCGTTCGCTTCGTTCATTCGTAGGTTCAATTCGTTCCCTTCGTTCGTTCGTAGGTTCAATTCGTTCCCTTCTTTCGCTCACTTACAATCTTACTCGCTTCGCTCACTTGCTCACGAACTCACGAACTCACGAACTCTTTCACGAACTCACTCACTCACTCACTCAATCACGCACTCACTCGTAGCATTGGCTGCGAAAATAATATCTGCGAATGAATAAACGAAACGAACGAATGAATGAGCAAATGAGCGAACTAGCGAACTAGCGAATACACGAAATCACGAAATCACGAAATCACGAAATCACGAACGAAATCACGAACGAATGAACGAATGAACGAATGAACGAAAGAACGAGTCAACGAACGAACGAACGAATGAATGAACGAACGAACGAACGAGCGAACGAACGAACGAATTAACGGACTTAGACCCTCACACTCACTAACTCGCACTCACTAGCGAACGAACTCTCGCACTCTCTCACTCTCTCACTCACTCACTCAAATGCTCACACTCTCTCACTCAAATGCTCGCACTCACTCACACTCACTTACTCACTCACGAACTCACGCACTCACGAACTCCTGATTTTTTATATAAGAGACGAACATACCTTCTATTACAGGAGAACACGAAATCACTCGGATCGCTCATCAAGACGTGTGTCACTCACTCACGCACTAACCCACTCGCTTCGCTAGTAATCTATTTCTTCCTCCCATGGTTTAACATCAAAGGTGACATTAGATAACGTTGGACCCTTTGCAGCCTTCTTAGCAAACACTCAGCTAATCTTTGTCGATTTTTCAGCTTCTTTGTCAACTTCTTAAACGTCAAAGCAGCACAGGATGTAACAATCATTCAGATCAAAGAATTCGCACTCACTCCATATGTGAGAATTATTATGTGATTGCCGGAATTATTTATGCGTTGCAAATCACATATATCCGAATAGTGCTGCGAAGCAGTACTATGAGTGATAGATACGAACGAGCGAACGAAAGAATGAACGAACGAACGAACGAGCGAGCGAACGAACGAACGAGCGAACGAGCGAACGAACGAGCGAACGAACGAGCGAACGAATGAACGAACGAACGAACGAACGAACGAACGAGCGAACGAAAGAACGAAAGAACGAAAGAACTCAGACTCTCGCACTCACGAGCGAACGAACGAACGAATTAACGAGTGAACAAACGAACTCAGACTCTCGCACTCACGAACTCACTCACTCGCTTCGCTCGTTCCCTCGTTCGCTCGTCGCTCGTTCGCCTCTTTTGGCTATTTCTGGTTTTTGTAATGAATTGTTTGGTGGATTATTGATAACGTTGAATGAATTTACATAATTTCAAGCTTAAGCCTAGTGTATTTAGATTTGAGCATATAAACATTTTGAGAATACGGTGTGAGGAATTTCAAATTTGGTGGTGGATACAGAATAGAAGAAGAATCATGTAGAGTGGCCAATGAAGAGTTGTATGAGGATTGTTGCAAACGAGCAGGCGAATACACGAACACGCGAGCATACGAACACACGAACACACGAACAACGAACAACGAACAACGAACAACGAACAACGAACAACGAACAACGAACAACGAACAAACTCGCTTCGCTCGTTTGTTCGTTTGTTCGTTTAACAATGCTGAGTCGAATACGCATGCACCAATATCGCAGTAGCAGTCTGTATATTCATAGACCGAATAACACCAACCTGCTTAATCTCAACACACATGTCAAGCTCCGCCAATAAATCACCCGGAACACCCTCCTTCTCTTTACCAATCAAAAACAACGACTTTTTTGGCAAAACCAAGTCACTGTTGAGTTCCACGGAATTGTCTGTTTGCTCCAATCCAACCAAAGTATAGCCCTCGCGTTTCTTTGCCTTCAAAAACTCCTTGATATCATTCTCTTTCACCTCCACCATTGGCATCCATTGGTCAGCGGTCACGGCAACATTTCTAAACTCTCTGTTGTTTTTCACATTCAAATCGTTCAATGTCAAGAGACCAGCACCCAAGACATCACACAATCTACAGATCCCTCCCAAGTTGGGTGGCTTGTCAACCAAGGAGGACACAACAATCAAATCGCTACGAACAATGTCGCTTCCACGAGAGGTTTCGTCGACATCCATGATGGCACTCCATGCTCCACTTTTTGTTTGGAGAGGAGATGAATCCATGTCACTCACAGCTGCGTTTTTCTTGGTGCCAATCTGTTTTCTCTGTCTAACCCAAAGGTCCAGACGGTCGAGGCCAATTTTATGGTTCAAGTGATTGGTTTGGTCTTGGGAAAGATACTTGATGAATTCGTTTCTGGTGATGTATTCGAAATCTTCACGATCACTCAACCTTAAGAGAATACCTCCAGCTATGGCCACCAAGTTCATGTCCTCAACCAAGTCCCAAAGTAAGGAGTCTCCGTGTCTGTACTGTCCGTATGCTTGGGACCCTACTGCTGTGGTGTACATGTTATCCAAGGCATCGATTAAGTTTTGGTCCAATTGTAAATTCTTTCTTTTCATTTCATCTCGTACTGAAATCGTCAAAGATACCGCAAAATGTCTCGTTATGGCTCTGTTGGACATTGCGGATGGGATGATTGCAGTGAGGAATTTGGCAAGTAGATTGGATGCTTCGTCCCCATTCAATTGTCTGATACGTAAGAAAATGACCCTTTGAAGAGATATCAAAAATGTTGGTTTAAGAGTTGCCAGTTCATCACGTAAGAGTTTAAATGCCTTTTCTGTGTATTCTGGGTTGGTTTCTAAATGGAATGCCGTAAACCATTCAATGTAATGTCTAGCCAAAGGACTTGGGTCGGATTCCAAGAGCTTGAAAAAAGTATCCAAGTCCGTGACTTGTATCTTGTCCATGATACAGACGAGAATGGCAAAGAGTTGGATCCGTTGCCATTCTTCAAATCCATCTGCTGGCTTGAGAACTTGATAGAGGTTGAATTGATCACCGGATTCCATTATGTAGCTGTAAAGTTTGGTTGGGAAGCTTGTGGTTTTGAATGAGTTGAAAATGGCATACAATATCACACGAGCACTGATTTCCTCAGGTCCATGGATTTGGTTATAAAGGTTTCCTGACGAGATGTTGGAATCGTAGAACTCTCCAATGATGTTTTCCAATTTAAACACATTGGATCGTAATTGATAACATACAAACATCTTCACCAACACCTCAGGGACCCATTCAAGCTCTTCAAACGATTCGTGTGATATTTGGAACTGGGATAAGTTTTGAGCTAATCTCGGCAATAAACTTCTTCTTCCTGGGGAGTTGCTAATGACAGAGAGACAGAAATCTTGAATCATGGCACCAAGACTGGAGTCTTTGGTTGAGGCCATCAACACCTGTGGGAGGGTGAATGTATCGATTATTTGAAGATGAAGGTCTTTTTGATTCAACTGCAATCTAGCACTATCCAAATTGTTCCATAAATCATACAAAGTTGGTAAGCCTTCCAAATGATCATGAGTGGCCATATGGTTGATGATTTTGGTCATGGAAAGGTTGGCTGTGTAGTTTGCAGATGATGAGTCCATATACTTTAAGATTGTAGTAAAGTCTATCAGAGGGTGATGTATCACCAAAGATACCGTTCTAAAAAATTCACCGGTCATTTCATCCTTCAACTTGTAAAAGTCCTTGACGGTCCTGGAAAGCTTATCTGCGTTAACAAGCATATTGGAGTGGAAATCGTTGATATGATCCATGGTCAATTCAAAGTCTCCCACAGCATTGAAGAATTTTTGCTTTTGCACAGCAAGCACGAGACGGTAGTAATCTGAAGATTGGATATCTTGGACGATTTCATTCCAAAGCTTGATGTAGTCGATTTTGACCTTGGTTTTGATGTTGGCCAAAATAGCATAATCTTCATCGTTTATTTGAGTAGGCAATTCGGGGGTTTGACCACCAAAAGTCAATAACTCGATGGACACCTTATGATTGGTTGGTTTCTTTGATGAGAATAAATATGACAAATAATCGGTACATTCGAAATCTCTTCCATTCAAAAAAGTGGAGATCAAGTCGAAATTGCTCTCAACTAAAGAAGGACCGTTGACTGTGATGAACTTGGTTAAGGCATTAAAAAATCCATTTGAAGTGAAGTCGAAATTGAATAAAAGCCTTAAATTAAGCGTTTGTAAGGCAGTTTCAAATACATCACCTTCACAACGATTTTCAAATAAACGGAACAAAATCAAATCGTGAACTCCATACTGTAAAACTTGCTTTGAAGCTAACCCTTTAAGAACTCCAAAAGTGATGTATATTCTGGAAGGTCCAAAAGAATCTCTAGCATTGTCCAACACCAGTAAAATAGCTCCAATCACATCACGGTACTCTTGAGTGGACTTTAAATTACCAATAGTGTTGCTGATGAAATTAACCATTTTCTCACCAAATTCACACCCAGGCTTATCTTCATTATCCAAACGGACATTATAGTGCGAAGCAGCCATAGTGTAGGGTAAATAAACACTGGTTAAAGTATTCAAGCCATGTTTTATTAAATAGATATGATCATCAGGAATAGCCAATAACAAGTTGAGGGAAAACTTACGAACAGATTCCATAGAAGCTCTAAACCCTGTGGATAAAAGACAAAACCCCCAACTTGGGTGAATGAGTGATTTGGGTGAAATCAAAGCAATAATATCTTTGGAAGCAGCCTCGGCTTGATGTAAAGACGTGTCTATGCCTAAAATTTCAAAAAGCGTCACATATCTAGACCATTCCTTATAAAGCTTCTCTTGCATAGTATGGTCCCAGGCAATGAATTCGTTTTGGAACGACGCTTTAATGGCTTTAATGGATAACTGTAAGATTGATAAGCAGAATTTTCTATGGTCATGCGAATCACTAACCAACCCTGTTTGAATCACATGCCAATATTCACTTGATTCTAATATACTTTGGACCGAACCGTTGGCTCCCAAACACCGTAACCATAAGATGAAACCATGAGATTTATGTATTTTGAGTTCTGAATGTACCAAAGTGAAAATCACCTTCCATACAAACTCTCTATCATTGGCCACTATGGATTCGATTCTCCATCTGAGCACCTTGGACACTTGGGTTGATATGGCCTGGTCCTTATGAGAAAGAAGCATAAGCAAAACCAGGTCAAGCTTCTCAATTTGCACCTCGGACTGAAGTACATTGTTTAGATAGTCTAATAAGTACTCAAGAAAGCTATTTGAAATCTCTTGCGATATTACCGTTTCTGGCTGCAAAATGGCTTGATCGATAAACGAGTCTAAGTTGGCAGTTATATACTGCTGTAAGATCTGACACACTTTTGAGAGGAGCTCATGATTCAACAGAGGCACACTTAACCCATACTGGACCATATCATGGTGAGGTTTGTTGTCAAGAAGAACTTGTGTAAAGTGCTTGAGAATATTGTGGTAAAGCGGGGTGTTTTCAAGGTCTAACCCCGGAAGAAGCTCATACAAGGCACTGACATTTTCTGGAGTTTCCAAGTTGGTGGATATCTGTAGAGCAATCTCCTGATGGGCTGATTGTCCCAAGTATTTGGTTATGAGAGAGATGGATGACATGAAAATTTGACAGTGCGCGATGGTGACAGAATAAGCAAGGTGAGTGTAGTAAGCTATTGTATTTGAATATGATCAAGTGATTATCAAGTGAATATCAAGTGATGATCAAGTGAATATCAAGTGAATACCAAGTGATGATGAAGCTAAAACTATGAGGTTTATGTGGTTGGGGGTTTATGAGGGTTTTAGGAGGTTGTGTAATTGGTTTATTAAGATGTTGGCCATTTGTTGTACATTTTATACAAGTTTAGTCATTTGATGTACATTTTTCAAGTGTAGCCATTTGGTATAGGTTGTATATGGAGGATTTTATGGTTTTATGAAAGACATGTCAAGGGAATTGTGGTGATATGGTTGCAAATTAAGCGAGCGAATAAAGAGAAAGCAAAGAATGATCTTAGCGAGCGAAGCGAGATAACATCAGCTGCGAAGCAGCATTACGAGCGAAGCGAGATTAACTGTCTGAAAATCACCTGCGAAGCAGTATTACGAGCGAAGCGAGATTAACTGTCTGAAAATCACCTGCGAAGCAGTATTACGAGCGAAGCGAGATTAACTGTCTGAACATCACCTGCGAAGCAGCATAGCGAACGAAGCGAGATTAACTGTCTGAACATCACCTGCGAAGCAGCATAACGAGCGAAGCGAGATTAACTGTCTGAAAATCACCTGCGAAGCAGAATTACGAGCGAAGCGAGTTAACATCAGCTACTCACGCACTCACTCACGCACTCACTCACTCGCTTTGCTCGTTAGTATGTTTGCTCGTTTACGAGCGAAAAGTCTTAAATGAGTATTGAGCCGACTTGAACTCAGTCAGTCAGTCGGTTACAGCTCACCCACTCAATCACTCACTCACTCTCACTCACTCCGCTCGTTCGCTTCGAAGATAAAAAGGAGCAACAGAATAAAAATACGCTAGCAAATGAGATAGCAAGGAAGCTAGCAAATAAGGTAGTATATATTACTGTCGTTTCTATCCTCGATGTGTATAAATCTCTTAATATATTTATAAATTCGCATAAATTCTCTGATAAATATCCCAAAAGATTGTATGATTTTCCTTCCAAAAAACTCCGTATGTCCTTACATTCTTATACAATTCCTACAAATTCTGATAAATATTCCCATATATCTTCATGTTGCTCTACATTCCCTACAAATCCTCATGAACATCCCCATATATCTTTATATTCCCTTGTACCCTCAATCAGTAGCGGATTCAATGAAATGCACTCACTCAAATTTCATTATTGCGGAATGGGCTTTCACTTTAAATCAACCATAGACATGATCAGAGTATCAATTTTTCACCTCAATCAGAGCATCTAGATTTTTTGATAGACAACCTGTACCGCAATAATATAGCTCACTTGATTCGCACAAATGATATAATTCAACAAATGAGCGAAGCGAATTTGTGAGTGAGATTGTGAGTTGGCCAACTGTCAAAAATAGAGTGCTCAATAAACGATCGAACGAGCGAAGCGAGTGAGTGAGTGCGTGAATGAGTGAGTCTGTGAGTGAGTCTGTGAATGAGTGAGTGCGTCAGTTTGTTAGCTCTATGTTCGCTCTATGTTCGCTCTATGTTCGCTCTATGTTCGCTCTTTGCTCGCTCTTTGCATTCAGTATTCACAAGTCTTCTTAGCTATCACTCACTTCCAACACTTTTAAGCAATTTTAAAACCTAAAGAAATCGAGCTGTGTACTTGATGTTTGTATAGCTATTGTATTACATTGTGTGTATCGAATATATTTTATAAAATTATTGTCATCTTTATTGTATATATTTTTTGATTTTTGCTGCAAAATTATAAAATAATTGAAAGTAACAAGTTGAGTGAGTGCATTCGCTCATTCTTTCGTTCGTCGTTCGTACCAACCACCACAGTCATACTCCACTACACCAAAACACATTAATTATTGATTGGTACATTCCCAAACAACTCACACATATAAGTTGCGAAGAAAAAGTCCGGTATGTCTCAGTCAAAGCTCCCACAAACGAGCGAACAAACCGACTCACGAACTCACAATTTCACTCACAAATCCGCTATCAAATCCACTATCAAACTCACTCACAAATTCGCTTCGCTCATTTGTTCGCTTACGTAGTGCTTAGTTTACATGACAAAGTCGTGAATGGTTTCTTACAATTCATGGCCACTTGTACTTTCTTTCTACTCAACCCATGGTGGTTCATCAACTTAGACCAACACCCCAATAGATTGGCTTTTCTCAAGCGTATTGCAAATTTGACTTTCTCTGTAAGTTTACAACCAAGTTGGCAATCTATAGATTAAGTTGAAATAGGTTAGCTAGTTTCATAGTTGAGCATTGAATACCGATAAAAAATGAAACCCGACGCGGGGGTCGAACCCGCAACCTTTCGATACCTTGCAGGAAATTCCTTAAAAGTCGAATGCTCTAGCCATTGAGCTAGCCAGGTGTTATTGACATTGTGAAAATGGCACTCAATTATGATGTGCCAAACAAGCCTTTATATCTTGAACCCTCTACAGTTTATGCCTTAGATATTTGTTCATTTTTATGTAAATTTACAAATCTCACGTATGAGTGCGTGAAAACTCACTCAGTTTGTTAGTTGTTCACACTCACTCGTTTTGCTCATTCGCACTGGTCACTCACTCACTTCAGTAACCAGTTGTTTGTAAATGTAACCAGTTGTTTGTAGATGTTCTTTAAAAACAGAAAAAAATGGCAAAATCATAGAGATGATAGAGGTTAAGAGATGATAGATCATAGGAGTCATAAGAGTCATAAGAGTCATAGAATCATTACAATTTGTATTCAATTCTTTACTCACTCTCTCTGATCATTTTCAACTCACTCCCTCACTCAAAATTGCCAATTTTATACTATTGTATAGTTCCATTATCGCGGTACGGGTCTTTAGAAGTTTATTCTATATTTACAATGTAAACTTTTGAGAGGTTGAGACTGAACGAGTAACGAGCTCTCGAACGGTGCGTGAGTGAGTGAGTGAGCGAAGGAGTGCGTGAATAAGAGATAATGCGTGTGTGTGAGTAAAAGGGTTAATGGGAGAAACCTTTAAGTATGAACCAAAGGGAGGTGCTACCTAAAATGGCGGAGTTATCTACACCAAGGAGATGTTGGCTTTGGACTGTCCCAATCTGGTGAAGATGTCTTCTTATGGTGAGTTTACTCGCTTCGCTGGTTTCTGTCAAGTCGCTTTGCAGCAGTTATACACATAAGTCGCTTTGCTCCTTTACCTTTGCAGCAGTTTACACCTTTTGTGTATATATGTATATATTGGCCTGAATTAGAGAGGGATATACGCTTTGCAGCAGATTATGAGTTCTGGCAAGTTGCTTCGCAGCAGTTATACGTTCAGTCAACTCGCTTTGCTCCTTCACACCTTCGCAGCAGTTATACCCATTTGTAAGTCGCTTCGCAGCAGATTATACGTTCGGTGAACTCTCTTCGCTTCAGTGCTGCTTCGCAGCAGATTATACGTTCGGTGAGCTCGCTTTGCTCCAGTACTGCTTCGCAGCAGATTATAAGATCTGGTTAGTCGCTTCGCTCCAGTGCTGCTTCGCAGCAGATTATACGTTCGGTGAACTCGCTTCGCTCCAGTGCTGCTTCGCAGCAGATTATACGTTCGGTGAACTCGCTTCGCTTCAGTGCTGCTTCGCAGCAGATTATAAGATCTGGTTAGTCGCTTCGCTCCAGTGCTACTTCGCAGCAGATTATACGTTCGGTGAACTCGCTTCGCTTCAGTGCTGCGTCGCAGCAGATTATAAGGTCTGTTTGGTCGCTTCGCTCCAGTGCTGCTTCGCAGCAGTTATGCGATCTGGTTAGTCGCTTCGCTCCAGTGCTGCTTCGCAGCAGATTATACGTTCCGTGAACTCGCTTCGCTCCTGTGCTGCTTCGCAGCAGTTATGCATCTGCTCATTACATCCAAAAACACCACAGATCCCAATTCTGTCACAATATCAATTGGTTGCAAAATCAAACAAAAAAGCCCCAACAACCCCCAACAACCCCCACACTCCACCACACTCCACCACACTCCACCACACACTTACACAACACATACATCACCAACCAATCAGATCAGGTTGCAATAAAAATTCGCATACAAAAAACATTTTCCTCTTGATGCATGAACCTGTATTTGCCATAATTCTTGCAACATGTCTTCTATGCTTCATGATTCGCAGACAACAGTCGAAACCACTGAAGCAAGGCAAAGGATTTTACAATAGAAACCAAAGCTACACCATAAAGCCTATTTTTGATTCGTTCGTTTGGGACAAGACACCAGCTCTCAAGTCATACCCATTTAAAGATGCCGAGTACAAAATGACCATGGGGATCCAATCGTTGGATCCCCAGGAATGGCTCTTGATCGAGCCGTCCTACTTGAAAGTTTTGGACATCAAAGGCAAAATCATCCGCAACCAATGTCCCGGATACACAAAAGAAACCCGTCCCAGCACGGTGTTTGTAACTCCGGAGGCCCAACCTGCTATTGAAGAATTCTACGAGACAGTGACCCAGTACCTTTCTGACAAGTACCCCAAGTACTTTACTATGACAAAGAATCGTATCAAGAATTTAATCACCAATGAGTCATACCCATTAAAGGATACCAGCAGTTGGGAGATTTTGGAGAGTTTGGTGGGACTTATTGAAGAGGACTTTATTATCATGCTCAAGCCCCTGGAGTCCAGAGAATACTATTTCAAGGCCGGGGTGTTTGCATTTGCTGCTGGGTTTGATCCCTTGGATCGCTTCAATAAGCCGTTATCTTTTATCCACCACCCGGTGCCCAAGTATGAAAGCAAATTGAAGCTACTGATGAATCGCTTCTTCAACAGAATCTCACCAGGCCAATTTGTAACCAGAAGCAATTTCTCCATACAAACTCATAACAAGTATTTTGTCGACGACTCAAATAAGGGCCATAATTTACCACAGGGAACTACTCAACAACCATTGGATTACGATTCGTTGGACTTTGAAAATGATGTGCATTACAGAAGTGAACGTCAAGTTTTGACAAGGCTCCCTAAATCAGGAGCTGTGGTTTTTACAATTAGAACCTATTTACACCCTTTGAGTGAAGTTAAGAAGGAGGGCAAAGAGCTTTGCGAGACACTTGCGGGAGCTATTCTGAAGTTTCCTGAGGAGATTCTGTATTATAAGCGAGCGGGTGAATGGGGTCCTCCTGTTGTGAGGTATTTACGACAAACGAGCGAACAAACGAGCGAAGCGAGTTTGTGAGTGTGTTAGAACAAGCGAGCGAAGCGAGTTTGTGAGTGTGTTAGAACAAGCGAGCGAAGCGAGTTACTCATAAAGTCCTTCATGAAGTTACTCATGAAGTCACTCTCATAGTTACTCATGAAGTCACTCACGAAGTCACAAAAGTCACTTACAAAGTCACTTACAAAGTCACTCACAAAGTCACAGTCACTCACTCACTCATAAAGTCACACACTCACACACTCCTCACACACTCCTCACACACTCCTCACTCCTCACTCACTCACTCCTCACTCCTCACTCACTCACTCACTCACTCCTCACTCACTCACTCCTCACTCCTCACTCACTCACTCCTCACTCACTCGCTTCGCTCGTTCGCTCGTCGCTCGTTCGTTCGTCGCTCGTCACAACTTCGAAACCTCCTCCTTAACATCCTCCCATATCTGAATATTCTGCCTAGCCCAACCAATCAAAAAATGATTATAACACAATAAAATCTCGTAAATCATCTCAAGCTGCTTCTTGTGAAACACTTGAAAATTGGCATGCAACTCCTTGTCAATGTATGCGATTTGGTCAATCATAATTTTCTGGCACTTTTCCAACGTTGCGATTCGTTCTTGTAGGTGTAGCATTTTGCGGCGTCTTGTTTCTTCTGGATTCTGGTCGATGATATCAGTCACGTATTGGCCCAATTTCTTTATGGAGCTCATTGAGGAGAAGAGTTTAAACTTGGAGCTTTTAGCATCTTGCTTGGCTTCTTGTTCGAGTTCATGTAGGTTGGTTTTTTTTTCCTCCACCAATGAGTCAAGCATACTTTGTTGTCTAAACTTTTTGTGTTGATAGGTCCATATTGATTGTTGAATGGATGAGTATTGTACCACTTCACCGAGAGGTTCTGAGAATTTTGTTTCCAAGTCACCGATTAATTCGTTGATGGTGAGGAACAGTCTGTCGAAGCCTTGGCCTATTTTATCCAATAGAATGTCGAGTTTGGTTTCTCCCGCCTTGTCTTTTGCTTCACTCACCAAGGAGAATGAATTGAATATACTTCCTAGTTCAGTGTAATCACTTGATATTCCTGTGAATGTTTCCATGATGCGCATGTTGAGAGTATCTAGTTTGGCAATGTCAAAGGAGCCGTCTTGATCGGAAGGAGTTGCAGGAGGATCACTTAATAGTTTATTTGTCCTTTTGGCTAACTTCTTTCTATTATCCTTTAAGAATGATATGGTTTGACTAGATGAAGGGATTGGTAGATTTTTAAGGAGAAGATCCGAATTCAAGCCATTCTCCGGGTTCAGTTGATATATGGATTTAGGCAATTGAGTGGATATTAAAGCCATTTCATCTACCCAGTTTGAGTTTGGGTCTAGAAATTTGATAAAGAATTCCAAGTTCCGAATACTGGGGATTTCAAGGCAATTCTTAAGAAAGTTTGTGAGTAGCCGCTTTCGGTGCTCAACCAATTTGGTCTTACTAAGATGATTGGAGTTGATGTAGTTTGTGGCTGGGGGGGAATTGGCATTATTGGAAGTGAGGCTAAAGAAGTTCAGGTAATTTTTAGGTGGGATTGGTGGGATTATAATAAGGGGGAAGATTTTTGTGAGTACTTCTCGGAGCGATTCAAATTCACTGTATCGCCTTCTAATGACAATTTCTTCTTCATGCTGTTTTATCACTATGGTGTATACAATGTACTTTTTCGAGCTTGTTCCTTCGGTGGAGATGCCTGCTTCGGTGATTTGTACTTGGTTGTGCCCTTTTAGTAGTTTGGAGATTCGACTCTCGGAATGATTGATTGGTACGGGATTAAACTTGGTTGTTTCGTATAGTAGCGTAGATTGAGAGATGTGCTCCGTCTCTTTTGAGGGCTCGGTGGGGTCCGCAACGGGCTCTTGCATGATGCTGGCTATGCCTTGGTGGGAGAAGGGGTTGTTGTCTTCATCAAAGGGGTATTTGTCTGACATGGGGAGGAAGGTGTGCGAAAACTACGCTCGTGAGATCCCATGAGCGTAGCGAGTGGGGGCGTGCGTGCGTGAGCACTAAATATTATGTGGACCAAGTATTAGTGAGTACAAGTCTTTGTGAGGAAGTTATTTGTGAATAATAATTAGTGTTTGTTTAGTATTAATGACTGTAATGATGAAGATGTTTTATATTTGGTGAATGAGACATGTATGTAGTGGTTGTTTAATCCAAGTCTCTAGTTTTTCTGATGACTGAGGGAGCTTAACAGACGGAGTATGCCTTTACTGAGGGAGCTAAACAGAGGGGGTACGCTTTTACTGAGGGAGCTAAACACACGGAGTACGCCTTAACTGGCTAAACAGACGAGTACGCTTTTACTGAGGGAGCTAACAAACGAGTACGCCTTTAGGGTAGCTAATAAAACTAAAGTATAGAAGTAAAAGTACAGTATAGTGATAAAAATATCGGTTACTCTATAACCCACTATTGATACTACCTGAGAATTGAGACGAACGAATGAACTAGCGAAGCGAGTAAGTGAGTAAGTGAATAAGTGAGTAAGTGAGTAAGTGAGTACGCAAGTATGTGAGTATGAGTACATGAGTACGTAAGTACTTGACTGACTGACTGAGAGAACCAGCCAGTGAGTTTGTTAATAAGTGATTATGTGAGACTATAAATGATTATGTGAAACCAAATGAGACACTACATTTTAATTCTTATATGTTGTAATCTAGCTTAGGCTTGTGATTAAGCAAGAGTTTAATATTTGACTCACGCACCCACTCACTCCTTGTCTCTCATAGCATTATTAAACTCACGTACCCACTCACTCCTTGTCTCTCATAGCATTATTAAACTCACGTACCCACTCACTCCTTGTCTCTCATAGCATTATTAAACTCGCACTCATAGTACTGCTTCGCAGCACTATTCGCAGCACTATTCGCAGCACTATTCGCAGCCTATTCGCATTGCGAGTGGTAATTAGTATCGAGTCAAATAACTCTTTGTTCATTTGTAAGGTTAACGTGACTAAATCAATGCAAGGATGTAATCATCACTCGCATTTACTTGCTACGCTCGTTAATGCTCGGTGGTTATTTATTATGAAATTTGGACTATGAGATGACAATTTTGTTTGATAAATGCAGACGAGTGACTGATTATCATTTTCTTGTACTTTCACTCACTCACTCACTCAAGCACTCACGCACGCACTCGATTTGCCTCTTTGTATTCTTGGAGTAACTTTTATATACAATACTAATTGTTATAATCTCAATATGATGGTTATAATGTCAATACTAATTGTTATAATCTAAATATGATGGTTATAATGTCAATACCAGTTTTTATGATGGTTATAATGTCAAAACCAGTTTTTATGATTTCTATAATTTGTAAACTCAAGCTATATAACCTCTATCCATTCTCTGAAAAGCAAATATCGATACAAACCTTTACTAATCAAGTGGCATAATCAACAAACTTGCTTTGAATATCTAACTTGTTCTGAGTATCTGCTCTGAATAACTATTCTTGTGTGGAAACGATTTCTATGATCTCTCTGATTTCTATAACCTCTCTGATTCACTTGATGTATTGTTTGTTTTGCACCCACATGCTTAACTGGTTGAGACAATCGCCGACAGCGAGTGAATTTGTTGAAAAGTGATATGAACGAACGAGCGAAGCGAGTGAGTGAGTGAGTGAGTGAGTGAGTGAGTGAGTGAGTGAGTGAGTGAGTGAGTGAGTGAGTGAGTGAGTGAGTGAGTGAGTGAGTGAGTGAGTGAGTGAGTGAGTGAGTGAGTGAGTGAGTGAGTGAGTGAGTGAGTGAGTGAGTGAGTGAGTGAGTGAGTGAGTGAGTGAGTGAGTGA
>JAKUAJ010000047.1:0-23495 GCA_030562865.1 Kodamaea lidongshanica (nom. inval.) | reverse complement strand
ACTCACGCACTCTCACTCACGCACTCTCTCTCAAGCACTCTCGCTCACGCACTCTCTCTCACTTACTCACTCACTCGCTTCGCTCGTTCGTTCGCTCGCTCGTTCGTTCGCTCGTTCGTTCGCTCGTTCGTTCGCTCGGTGTTTATAATTAAAACTTTAAATGTGGTAATCGTTCACCTTATAACTATTATATTTCGATATCTGAGAGGGTGAAAGAGCTTGAAAAGAATTTTGAAAAATTCAACTTGCTACTTCTTTCGACGTTGCTCCTTCAGATGCTACTTTGTTCGAGACTGATTCCTTTGATGCTGCTTCCTTCGATGCTGATTCCTTCGATGATTCATTTATATAACTAGCTCAGTATTTCGCACCCACCAGTGGTGACTGATATGGACACTGCTTTGTAATGTAATTATAATAATAAACAATCATCAAAATCATTACAATCATCACAATCACACTTCTCATCACAATCATCACAATCATCTTCACACTTCTCATCACAATAAACTTTCACCCCTAACCTATTTGTCTCATTAAATTTCATCCACTTCACTACTCACTCACACTTTTTCTCCACTCGCATTCTCACTCGCATTCTCACTCACAATCAACTCGCGTACTCACTCATTGGTCAACATGCAATCATCCGTGGAAGTAAAGTTTGCCAATGCCTTAGAAAGCTTCCATCTAGCAGACCCAGAGATACGGTCACCATTTGATTTAATCGAAGAGTTTGTTAGCATCTCATCCAAAGAAGCACTCAAGGTTTCAGCCCTGGATGAAAACTCTCAAGACTTGGTTGATGCATTTGACAACTGGGATTTAGAAACCAAATTTTGGTCATTAGTACAAATCCTTTATAGCTCTCGATCATTAAGTGATCCAGATGAATCATGTGATGAGTTTGAAAACTCTTCATTAACAATCAAATACCTTAAGAATGACCCAAAAATTAGAGAACTTTCATTGATTATCCAATGGCTACACAAGAATACACGTTCTGAAGTGGAGTTAAACAATGAATTACTGACAAAATGGGAAAACACTATGATTGCAGCATCCAACAAAGACCTCAACGTACTAACAGGTAACAACATCGATTTCGTATACCATTTGGATGCCGATGCCCCTATAAGAAGCCATCTCGGAATCCACCCTGATGATAAAATAACAGATGATAAAAACTTTCAAATCATCTACAAGCTCTTACTAATGGACCAAATCACAAAAGCCATCGAGTTTGCTAACAATACAGGTAACTACGGCTTGGCCTTGATTTTGACTGGAGCTACCCAAGACTACATTGATACTCAAAATCAAATGGTAAGTCATCAATTAGCAAACCATCAAATGTCAAACAACCAAAACTCACCTCAATCAGTAAAACACAAGTTGTTGTGGATCAAAACAGTATACAACTTGTCCAAACAAGCCTCGCTTTCAAAGTACGAAAAAATGATATACAACTACTTGTGCGGAGGAGACCTCAAATTGAATGTGGAGGAAGCTGGTGATGACTGGGAAGAATGTCTTTTGTTATATGTGTCACAGCTCTTTAACCATAGCTTAGAGACGTTCATCAAATCCAATTTACAGGTGAACGTTGAGACTGTTCCGAAGCCCCAATTCTCTCTGTTGGAGGAGATTTTGAATTCTCTTCTGAGTGTTGGACTGAGCGTTTCCAATGGAGGCAACCATCCTTTAAGGATTCTAAGTGGAGGTGTGATGATCAATAAGGTTTCTGAATTGCTTCATAACATAATCGCATCCCATAACAAAAATAGCTTGAAACCATATCTTGCCAGAGTCTCCACCCATTTGGCCATTTTTCAATTGATTATGGGAGGAGTGGATTCAATTGACACCTCGGACTTGACCACCTTGATTACGTTGTACATCTCTAGTTTGCAGGATTATTCCATGGGCCATTTAATCCCAATTTACATGTGCTTTATTCCTAACGAAACAGATGCTCGGGAAATCTACTCCTTATTCCTTTCCACAATCAACGATAAATCTAAAAGAAAAGAACAGATTGACATATCTCGTAAACTAGGATCGTCCAATGACATAATGGCTAATGCCTTGCGTCGAACTGTGGAACGCATCATGATCGAAACCGAACCTCACTATAACCCAAAAGATACCCTTGACTTGCGCGGCGAGGACCAAATAGATATGAAGTTATACTCGGCCGTGGCTTGGTTTATGGATTATGGTATGTATGAAGATGCCATTCTGGCAACCAATACCGTGGTACGCAGATTCTTATTAAATGGTAAGTTAGACTCTTTAAGCTCGTTTGCTGAAGAAATTCAATTCAAAAAACTCATCAGAGACTTGGATGGTCATGTCCACCTAAAATCATTATCTGATGAAAATTTCATCCCTCAGGTGACCGACCTGCAAAAGCAAGAATTGTTAGAATATGCATCATTCGTTAATGGGGTGGACTTGATTAAAAAATGGAAAGCCTTTCAGAATTCAACTGAGTCCCCTATTTGGACAAATAGTGGTGTGGCTAGCCTGATTGAAAAAGTTACAGGTGTCGTTACGGATTTGATTGCCAAATGGTTTAATCGCGAAGAAGATGTGATATTTTCGGAATTAAGAACAATTTACGTACCTTATTTGATTATTGAATTGATGGACATTTATAAGGATGCTAGAAAGATGGACTGGAAATTCATGACTGAGGCTCTTAACTTGATTAATGAGGTTGCTGATGAGGAGAATGACTTTTTAAAGTGTTTTATAAATTGTGGAAGGTTGGAGGAGTTTTTGAGGAAACTGGGTGAGGTTTCTGCGGTTGCTATGGAGAGGGGGATTGGGGGGTTGTTCGAAACGAACAACGAGCGAAGCAAAAACGAACAATGAGCGAAGCGAGTTGTGAGTTGTTGATTCGAACAACGAGTGAAGCGAACATGAACAACCAACGAAGCGAATTGTTAGTTTGCGAACAAACCAACGACTTAAGTTGTGAGTTGTTGATTGCAAGTCTTCGATTAGCCAGTACACGAATAATAGTTGATTCATTTGGCAAATGTAGACTACATGGTTTTGATAAATGTTACAAGGTTATTAATGATAAAATTAACATGTAGACTATAAGAATTAGCCGAGCTCGCTCGATGATTTCATTAAGAACAATCACATTTGTTGACTCTACAAATGACATACGAGCAGAGCGAGAGATGATTTTTACTGGGGTCGCCATCCACAATGAATTGCATGCGGATTCTACTGATGGCTGGGTCCATCATTGATGCCATGATTGAATTGGGTGAAGTTTGATCCATTACAAGAAGGATTTGATAAATGCTGGTGCTTGGCTTTGAATGAGTGAATTTTTTGGGGTGAATCCATAGGTTATTCATGGAAAGGATAAGTATATACGTACGTTTGAAATGATTGCAGGTTTGCGAGTTCGTGAGTTCGTGAGTGAGTTCGTAAGTGAAATTAGAGTATATGTTCTTGTACGACCGAACTAGCAAAGTGAGAGTACTAAGCCAAGAGATGGTTTTTCGAATGAGTGAGAATTATTGAAATCATAGATGCTTCAAATTACGAGAATAGTGTCGACTTCATAAACATCATATTCATGAATATATATAAAAGAAAATATAGAGATTATTCAAATCATAAATCACTCAATAATAATTGCTTTCAAATCAAAGGAATTCGATACTCACTTACACGCTGAATTACTCGTAATACCAACACATAGGGTTGCTCATGAACACTCATCAGGTGAAAAACTCATGAACACTCATCAGGGGCGAACTCACGAACTCGAGGTGTGCTTTATGAGTGAGATTTCTGTGTGATAAGAACAGAACAAGACAATACAGAAAGATTGCAAAGATCGATATAATGGGCAAATCGGGCTTATTAGAAAACAGGCCACTCTCTCTTGGCTACTCTCTCAAAGTTGTCTCTCCAAATTCCTTACTCGCGCACTCCTACAAACAAAGTCCATACAATTAAATCAGCTGGGATCATAGTCCTGGATGATGTAGAGGAAATTTCTTTCATGTAGTGGCGTCATGATTCAATGCTATTCATTGGTATAAAGGTGTAGTATGGAAGTTGGTTTGAAAACGGAAAAAGTGGACCTTCAAGAGTCAGTATATGAATATTGCTGCGTAGCAGTGAATAATATAGGATATCAGTATAGTTCCATTGTTGTGCTATCAACTTGGTACTGTCGTTAAGATGTTACTTATCACTCCCTTATCAACTCCTTAACAAGCTCGCTCATTGATTTTACAAATATCATGGGTCATAAGTATTAAAATACAGATTGCACATTGAGCGGAATTTCAAGCCATATTCATATCACTCAATTTCTCTCAAAACCAATGCAAATAAATTTTGGGTAATGACCACCCCAGTCATTCATATGAATTTGCCACCTCAAATGTTGTTGGTTTTCTTGGATATATGCTGCTGTTTACTTGTAAAGAACATCTCAACGACCAACGACCAACGACCAACGAACAGACAAACAATCAACAAACATTCAACATACTCGCTTCGCTCGTTTGTTGAATGTTTGTTGCTTGTTTGTTTTACAAACTCGATGCCCTATCATACAACAAATCAAGAGCACCATTCAAACTCTTAACCAACTCCAAAGAAGCCTCATATGTAGCATCCTTTTTTGGTTCGTCATAAATAATCAACCAACCATTACCTTGGTCCAAGACCCCATAAAACACTTTATCCAAGATCATTTGAGACAATTTGCCCTCCACTTGTTGGGCGTTCAAGCCGATGGTTTTTGAAATATGGGACAATTCCACGGTGCTGTATGATTCGATGATTTTGAGCAAGTTTTGCTCGAGTAAGTTATCGTATAAAGAGTTGAAATGATTTTTAATGATTGGGTCTGATTTTAATTCGGTGGTGTAAGTGATTAATGCATTTTCAAACTCTTTCAAAGATCTATTAGCATAAGCCACAGAAATGGCTTTCATGGCGTCGATATCTTTTGATTGATATTTTACAACATTTTTATTGGTCAAGATAACGTTAACATCATCAATCAAGTTTAACATGATTTTGGTTAATAACATATACTTTAATACCACGATGGAATTGGCATGTTCTGCTGAGTTATAACCTTCAAACGCTTCGAAAAAGTATGAAAAAGCTGTTTTGTAATCTTTATCTTCGGCATTTAAAATCCCACTTTGACAGTCCAATTCGGCTTGTAATAAGGTTGGACTATAGATTGCATTTGCTGAGGTTCTTGCACTTGTGAGTGCAGCTCTTGATTTTGGGATGTTTCTTAAAGAATGATATACTTTAGATTCTAATAACTGTACTTCAACCAAAGAAGATTTGTCATCCAACTTTTTGTATTCACTTAATAAACCTGTTATGATTTTTAACGAGTCTGTGTAGAGGTTCTTTTTGTATTGAAATTCAGCCAATTTCAATTGTAACAGTTGTCTTAAGAAGGATAATTTGCTTTCTATAGCCCAATCAATGGAGTCCTTAGTTGCTGCGATTTGTGCGTCGAGGGAGTTTGGGATCTTATCAAAGTATTCAATCAAACTTCTAGTGATTTTGGCTGTTTTCAGTTTAGCAAATTTCCCCATTACATCTCTAGATTGATTGATTAATGAGGTTAACTTTTCCGTATCTTGAAGTTTTTGGTAAACCAATCCTAACTCCAACATGGCCAGCTCCTGTTCCTGCAAGTCCTTTGCCTTGGCTGATTCAGATGAAGTTATCAACTGTTGGTATTTTTCTTCAGCCACAGTGTATTTTTCACTTGTCACGGCATTTCTAGCATCTTCCAACGTTTCAGAAGGGGGGACTTTGGTTGACATGATTATGTATTTGTTAATTTGCCGTTGAGATTTTGGTGGATTTCTCGGTGAGATTTTTGGAGCGAGCGAGGTGAGAATGTTTGGATTTATTGAGAATTTTACCCGGATACTTTGATGGTTAAGGCGATGAATATCATAGGAATATCCAAGGGTGGAGTAAAGGTTGGTGGGGATTTCGGATTAATGGGGATGATTCATAAGAGGTTTATTGGTATTGGTAGGCATACCATGAAAAGTACTAGTTTGATCAAGTCCTCTCAACAGTCAACTCAACAGTCAACTCAAACTATGTATTCAAATCCAATGATAATAACCAGATTCTATTCAAATTCACCATTCCCAATCAATCACAAACAATCGCAAACTCAAAAACATATCGAAAACCTCCCCAAATGGAGACAATGGGGTATATACTTCCAATCGGAAAAGTTCAAGAAATCAATGACAATCTACTACATTGGAGGATTTATCGCCATGTGTGTGGCCTTCTATTACTACATGCGTGACCGTTACCACGAAGACAAGCAGATTGAATATATCCGTAAAAAGTATGAACAAGACCCCAAATCACTCTTGGAGTACGAATACTTGGTGATGAAAAAATACAGTCAAGACAAGTTGAGACCTTTGGAAGAGAAAAAGTTCCGTATCTATATGATGATGAGAAAGGAATTTAGACGGAAAAACTTGTTAAACTCAAAAACCATGTTCACCCCAACACCGGAAGAATTGGATGAATGGTATGCTACTCAACCCAAGATCTCAGCCTCCAAGGCCCCAGTTTTAGAAGATTTACACGAGAAATCAACTTCACTGATCAACGCAGATAACGAATTTATTATGCCAGCAGAAGACACCACTGAGTTTTATGAGTCCAAAGCTCAAGCCTACGATGACGAAATCAAATGGGAAGAACGCGGAATGTTCATGGGAAGACACAGAAAATGGCTCATGAAACAACTCAACGGTGATGTCTTGGAGGTGGCTTGCGGAACAGGCAGAAACTTGTCATATCTATACCCAAATCAAATCAACTCAATCACCTTCTTGGATTCTTCAAGAAATATGATTGAGATTACAAAACAAAAATTTCAAGATAAGTTTCCAAACTTTTTAAAAGTGGCCTTTACTGTGGGCAAAGCAGAAGATTTGGTGAAATTGGCCTCCAACCAAGTGAAATATGACACCATTGTAGAGACGTTTGGATTATGCTCTCATGAAGACCCAGTGGCTGCGTTGAAAAACATGAAGGAATTATTGAAGCCTGATGGAAGAATTGTTTTGTTGGAACATGGTAGAAGTACTTGGAAAATGGTTAACAATCACTTGGACTTTCGTAGTGAAAAGAGAATGAAAACTTGGGCTTGCAGATGGAACTTGGAAATTAGTGAATTGGTTGACCAAGCGGGTTTGGATATTACCTTGGAGAAGAGGGCTCATTTCGGTACAACTTGGATGTTGGTTTGTAAGAGACCTGAAGATTCGATAAATATGGATGAGAAGCCTTTTCTTCATAAGCTTTTTGGTTTGAAGGTGAGGAAGATTGAGGGGAACGAATAAACGAACAAACGAACAAACGAACAAACGAACAAACGAACAAACGAACAAACGAGTTTGTGAGTTTGTGAGTTTGTGAGTTTGTGAGTTTGTGAGTTTGTGAGTTTGTGAGTTTGTGAGTTTGTGCGTTTGTGAGTTCCAGTTTGTGAGTTTGCGAGTTCCAGTTTGTGAGTTTGCGAGTTCCAGTTTGTGAGTTCCAGTTTGTGAGTTCCAGTTTGTGCCTTTCGCTCATTTGTGAGTTCTCCAGGTCATTACTCTTGCAGTCACCTCCTGGTCACCTCCTGGTCACCTCATGATCACCTCCTGGTCACCTCATGATCACCTCATTATCACCACCCTTCAGTCACCACCTTCTTAACCAAAAGTGTAAATACATTGTACATAGCTTGATTTACTAAATGTAAATTTGTGAATATCAGATTTCATGATAACTGTGCGACTGACAATTTTAACAATGTCTAGACCTAACCAAACGAGTCAAGAGCCATAAAACTAATGGTGATTGCTGGTGTAGCTTGCAAAGCTTTGTTACAATAAATAGATACATAAAAACTTGCTGAGTTTCCTATTGATTTTTCATCTTGCTGATTTTCCGTATATCCAATCCACATAATGTGCACTACGCAACCATGCACCTGTCTATAACCCCAATTGCTTAGTTAAAGGTGAATTTGTTATATGATTTAGTGACAGACAAGTAAGAATACCTCACATAAGTGGCCTTGAACACCTTTTACAGCGTAATAACAATTACACTTATGTGATTTACATGAATGACTTCATTGGAGAGGTTCTTATTGAAATTGAGGTTTCCATGTTGAGGTGACCTTATATTTTCGTGGTATCCGTAGACATCCGTACTACATTGAAAATCAACTTGCAACCCTAAAGATTAAATCTGAGAAGCATATCATACGTATCGTATGGAACATATATTCTAGTTCATTAGCATAACTCGGTAAGTGATTGTCAGTATGAATGGTTTAAAAAATTATCCTTTGTAATCTTTCACCCTATAATAAACTTTCCTCATCTACAATTCACAAATCTCAGGGTAGCGTTCAATTAAAGTACCATCAAAACTATGTAAATAAGCTATTAGTACTGTGTGAAAGTACTATAAATACTATGTAAGCCATAAATTGTGCGAAAATTGCCTGAAATTCCATGTAATGTGACAAGCTAAAGGACCAGAGCACAAGCTAAAGACCAGAGCATAAGCTAAAGAACCAGAAATACAATACAATAGAGAGAGACGGTATATAAAAGAGCTCTGATAAACCTTCAAACAGCCATAAATATTGCGTAAATGAGTAAAATAGTGCTAAAACCAAGAACGAGCGGAGCGAGTGATGAGTGAAGTGAGTGAGTGAGTGTAATTTTTCTCAAGGTATGGGTGACTGCGTATTTGTAGTGGAATTGACTGTTATGTAGATGACAATCACACTACAAATTCTCTATGGGTATGCAAAGAACTACATACTTTTCCAATAGATCTTGCAAACGATATCGCTCACCTTGCAATCTCCATCATTTAGTTTATAGTTATTTATAGTTGATCTAAAGAGAGTTTCATATAGTTTTTATATACATTTCATATGCTGATTTATGTTACATTTAACTCACTTTACTTCACTCATCACTCATTAATCATCACTCACTTCAAAATACCCGTACCGCAATGATGAATAATTAATACGTTAGAATAATTTGATAGATTAGCAACCAATAAAAATGGCTTGGTTTGTTATTCAGAATATAAGAAGAAATGAATAAGAATACAAGTATATAATATATAAGATGAGAACATAATATAAGAATATACAAACATCTCACGAGCGAACGAATCAGTCTCAACAACTCCGTACACAGTCAGAAACGTTCATTTGGTGAAATTGAAGTTTTGGTCAAATTGACTAAATAACCAATGTCACTCAGAATCACTACTCACTCAACTCTCTCAAATCAAGAGCATCTCTACTCACTCACACTTTGCTTCGCTCAATTGACTAAATAACCCTTTGGTCAAATTGACTTTTTGGTGACATTGTGAGTGCGTGAGTGAGAGTAAATGAGTGCGATCGAGTGAGTGAGTGAGTAGCCAATTTTGTTGATTTAATACCTTTGATTTGATGTCTTTGTTTCATCACCGATCTCTTTGTTTCAATACCCTAATCAATCACTCCCTCACTAAAATAGTGAGACTAACAAAACAATCCAGTTGATACCACAGTCAACCGTAACTATCTCATTACAATATGCACCATATAAATCGGCATATAAACTAAATTCGAATAACTCAATTATACATTGACTGTCTAACTCACCAATACATTGACTGTCTAACTCACCAATACATTGACTGTCTAACTCAACTATACATTGACTGTCTAACTCACCTATACATTGACTGTCTAATTCAACTTGTCAGCTCATTTATCATCACCTATTTCATAACGCATTTCTTCAATTAAACCAACACCTTTTGGTTGTCACACCAACTCTCTATTCACAATCAGGACTGAACCTCTGTAACATTTTCACAACCACCTTTTGAATGCTTGAATTTCTATTAAAACTTGATATAATTGGTTTACAACAGACAATAGCTATCATGAACACAAATCCATCCAACATCAGCAGTTGAAGGTAATCACGAACAAAGAAGTTGATTGGTTTCTCTTTAAGATTATTTTGCCTCTAGTAAGCAATAAAACAGTCATTAACACGTTAGCTTGTAAAATTTAAGAACCACCGTGAAAGTTTCAACATTGATAATGTGGCCAAATACCAGTGTATATCACTGTCAATTTCACTTTGAATCACCTACGTCATTTCCTTCAGACTTTATATACATTAGCTCATCATTAAAGATAAACACCCTCTTCATATACCTCATCATTAAAGATACACACCCTCTTCTTCCACAGGGAGTATCACCCCTATGGACGCTTTCGGGGTCACTCCTCTAACAAAGTCAAGCTGAGACTTTTGCTCTGCAGCACTAACCAACCCTCTAGTAACCAACTCATGCAAGCACGCCTCCACTCTGTCTGCCTGGCTGCGTATCACGGCGTCATTTTCAGCCTTGGATTCGGCAAAGAGAAGGTAGTCGTCCTTCAAGTCGTCGTGGCTGGCCTCCGGGGCCAAACTCGTTAACTGCTTCTTTATCTTGTCAATCTCCTCATCAAACACCTTGTTGGTATCCACAAGCTTTTCGATTGAGTTTGTAAGCTGGGATTTGGTTTCCTGGAGCTGGCTATCTGGCGATTCTTTGATTGCTTTGATGAAGTCGGGGAGTTGTATAGGTGTGGAAGAGTCGGACATTTTACGAGAGAACGAGCGAACGAACAAACGAACGAGCTAACGATCGAACGAGCGAAGCGAGTGAGAGAGTGCGTGAGTGAGAGAGTGCGTGAGTGAGTGAGAGAGTGAGTGAGTGAGTGATTGCGTGAGAGAGAGTGCGTGAGAGAGAGTGCGAGAGTGCGTGAGTTCGTAAGTTGGTGAGTTCGTGAGTGGTGGAGGTGTTGATCGGACCCAGATTATGATTGTTGATCGGACCCAAATTAAGATTGTTGATCGGACCAAATTATGGTGTTGAGCGGTTTTTGCTGTTTGTCGGTTTGTTCTTTTGATTGGAATCACCATTTGGAGTTGTTTGAGCTTTGGTGAAGTTATTCCAAAGTTTATGAATGAAATGAGGTATAAAGTGGACATTCAATATTAATCAGTGATGTCAAGGTATTTTGTTGCGTTTATTGAACATTCAATATCAATCAGTGATGGTATTCGGTAAGTTTTTTGCAAATTCAATATCAAGCACTCATAGTACTGCTTCGCAGTACTATTCGTTTGGTGGAATCATCATTTCTTAGGTTGGCCCAGTTTGAATTTTTTGCAGCCAGTCGAGCCAGTTTAATGAATCGAGAGTAAAGAAACTTGTGAGGTTTCATTTATTCAACAATTACGGTTTGCGAGGTTCCAAAGAGAATGTTTAGATGATTTTGTTCTGATTATTGAAAGCAAAGATAGATAGTGTAACCAGTGAATATGGAATTCATAAGGTGCGTACAATCAAACTAGACCTGTGATTTATGTAGTTGATGTCTCAAGCATTGATCTGTACACTATACCCTGTTATTAATGTTCCAAGTATAGTGTTAACTACACCCTAAATACAAGTTCGTTACATTATAAACTACACCCTAAATACAAGTTTTTTACAGTATAAACTACCCCCTAAATACAAGTTTGTTACAGTATAAACTTTACGAGCTAATCCAGCTTCCCTAAACTTTATATCGATAAACATAAAAAAGACCCATTACCAATCCCCATAAAAACAAACCTTCCTTATCTCCCACACCAATCAATCTCCCAAACCTCATCAGTATCTCCCACACAAACCTCATCATGAAGATCGCAACCGGGCCAAAAAAATAAAAATGCTAAGACGTCACCTTCAGGTGTCCAAGCAATGGATTCGCCAACTCAGTCATGAAGAGGCCAAGACCGTGATAAATCAAATCCCCAAGCTTCATCCATACCTCGTTCAAAGAGTGGAGAATATCAAGGCTGAATACCAGGAATTAGAAAAAGTGATACAAGATGGTGGTGGATATGATCAAGAAAAGATGATTAAATTCTCCAATATGAGTATAGTATTAGATAATTATCAAAAATACCAACAAGAAACAGCCAGCTTTAAAGATTTGAAACAAATGCTTGAGGAAGAACAAGATGAAGAGTTGATTGAAGAAGCCATTAAAGAGGTTGAACTTGGGATACCTCAATATGAAAAGAGTGTATCAGTATTACAGAAACGACTTTTACCAGCTATTAAATATAGTGACAAGTCATGCATTTTAGAATTGAGACCCGGGGTTGGAGGGTCGGAAGCGCTGCTTTTCACCGACGATTTAATGCAAATGTACATAAATTTTGCCAACTTTAAGAAATGGAAGAGTAGTATACTTTCCAGAAGTGAAACAAACAGTGGGTTTGTCAATGAAGTGATTCTTAGTATCGACAACACAGAAGCTTACAACATTCTAAGACATGAGAGTGGCGTGCATAGAGTTCAAAGAATACCGAGTACGGAAACAAAGGGCCGTATCCATACATCCACAGCAGCAGTTGTAGTCTTACCTAAGCTTTCCGAGGGAAATGAGCAATCACTTGCCATGGACGAAAAAGAATTTGCCCCGGGAGAAGTTCGTATCGATACTATGAGAGCCGGGGGTAAAGGAGGTCAGCATGTTAACACAACCGATTCGGCAGTGAGATTGGTACATATCCCCACGGGAATCACCGTGATGCAACAAGATGAAAGATCGCAACCCAGAAACAAAGCAAAGGCCTTCTCTATCTTGCGTGCACGTTTGGCAAGCTTGGAAAGAGAAAAGGAACTCTTGGAGCAACGTAAATTGCGTACCGATCAGGTTACATCTACCGATCGTTCGGACAAGGTGCGTACATACAACTACCCGCAGAACAGAATCACCGACCATAGGTGTGGCTTCTCCTTGCATGACATTCCGGGGTGCATGGATGGGTCCCGATTGGAGGATATAATAGCGGAGGTTGATGAGTGGGATTTTGAGGAGAGATTAAGGGAGATGATTAATGAATAGTGCTGCAATGAATAGTGCTGCGAAGCAGTACTATGAATTGAAGTGGAATATGATTGATAGTACTGCTTCGCAGTACTATGAATAGTGTATGAATTGAATTGGAATATGATTAATGAATAGTTCTGCGAAGCTGAATATGAATTAAAGTGGAATATGAATACTGCACTTTACATAGTTGCTTGGAAGATTTGCAATGTGAGAAAAGTGGAGGAAACTTGGAAGAATGAAATATTTTTAAATCATCCAAATGGTGTCAAATCAGCCAAACGGTGTCAAATCAGCCAAATGGTGTCAAATCAGCCGAATAATGTCCATTTGGGTGGCATAATATCAACTGTTCACTGGTCAACTATAGATTTCCATTGATCCTGTATATAGAATAGTTTACAATAAAAAATGTGTGGGTGAGTGAGTGAGTGAGTTTCTTCACTCATTTGTTCACTCATTTATTCACTCATTTGTTCACTCATTTATTCACTCACTTGTTCACTTATTTGTTCACTCATTTGTTCCCTCACTCCTCACTCACTCCTCACTCACTCCTCACTCACTCCTCACTCACTCACTCACTCACTCGCTTTGCTCGTTCGTGAGTTCGTGAGTCTACGCAATCCTCCATTAATCCTTTGAGTGGATTGTTTGGAAACTCTTCTTCTGACAACTCTCCACAGCTTGGATGAGCGAACTTGAGTGCACAGTTGGCTAATTTGTTTCAGAATCAATAAATTAGGGATTGGCATTGGAAGAATGTCAAGTTGAAGAGGAGTGGCATTGGAGTGAAGAATAGTTTAAATGGTCTATAGTATTTTAAGATTAATTGATATAACGTGTAGTGATTGTTTAGTATGGATTAATATGGCCTAGTATGGCTTGCCATTACGTAATGTTACTTACCATGGCTACAATTACGTACTGTTACTTACTATGTCAACTAGTACGTAATGGAACTAATGTAACGCACTCAAAGATTTGCTACTCACTCACCCACTCACTCACTCACTCACTCATTCACTCACTCATGATTTTTTAAATGACAGAGGAACATACACGAAATCACTCGCTTCGCTCATGTTTCTAATATGAGAGAAGAATACGAAATCAATCGCTTCGCTCATGATTTTTCATATTACAGAAGAACATACACGAAATCACTAGCGAAGCGTCTGACTGAGTGTGTGAGTATGTAAAGTATACTGCTAATCCGAAGAATTTTCGCATTCAAGACAAGTTTAAACAAGAATCCACCCTGAATAGCTCAACTCGTTATTCGCTTATATCTCATTCATCTGTAAAACGCTAGGTTTAGATTTCCAGGCCTAATTCGCTACTCACTCACGCACTCACTCGCCAACTCATCAACTCACACACTCGCTTCGCTCGTTCGTTCACTCCATTTGGTTGTTTTAGATTACCAAACAAAATCATGCATTTCTTCCTACCCACCAAGAGTCTATGCACACTGTCAGCAGTAACTATAGTGATACACTAAGAAAAGAATCTACATTTCTGATTTTGCAACTAATTCTGCTTGTATTGAAACCAATTGGTGCACTATTGAGGTAATTCTAAGGTTATCTCAACCATCATTCTCAGATTAAATTCAAGGTATTATGTCTAAAAGCGTGCATAGTTGAGCAACTAGGGTAGAATTTTGGATAAGCTTAACTATAGTTGAGTGAGTGTGTGTGCGTGAGTGCGTGAGAGAGCGCAGAGTGCTTCAGTGAGTCTGTGCGTGAGAGTGGGTCGGGGGTAGCGAATTCTTTGAGTGACTGAGTGTGAATGACTACATACACACACATGATCAATTAAATGTTAAATTTGTTGTTTAACTCATGAAATCCCTTTCGATATTTGTCAAGTCAGGGTCAGCCTCCATGACCATGATGACTCGTCCCTTACTTATTTGCAGGCGTGTGCCCTTGCATATTTGTAGTGTATAAACGATAGAGCATATGCGGTTTGTATGAAGCAATAAAGAGCTTGATGTTGACTTTGATTATGTATGAAAATGTGTGGGTTATAGGTTCTGATGATAATGTTGGAACATTTCAGCAAATTATACAAAAATCAATAAGTATAAACCAACCATTTACATGGATATTGTTGTAGAATCAAACTCAATGTACGTTTACGAACGAACGAGCGAAGCGAGTGGGTGAGTGGGTGAGTGTGCGAGGGCGTTAATTTTTGCTACTCACTCACTTGCTCCGTTCGTGAGTGAGTGCGTTCGTGGGTGAGTGCGTTCATTTTCGCTACTCACTCACTTGCTCCGTTCGTGAGTTCGTGAGTGCGAGTATTCGAGTGAGTGGTGTAGTGGGTGACCATCGTACAAGTTTCATATAGCCAACTCAATAACTCAAGTGACTGTAGAGGCTCATTACTTGAATGATAATTTCACTTGAATGATAATTTCACTTGAATGCTCATTAAACTGAATAATGATTCATGGGTCTTTTAACTCTAAAACACATTCAACTTGCCTAATCAAAAAGTCCCGATTCAGCTGGAAATTTCTCGAACACTATCGCTTCGCTCGTGTGTGAGGGTGTGTGATGGTGTGTGATGGTGTCTGAGAAAGTGTGATAATGCAAAGTGATGAATAATGGAATTTCGAAATTTTATAATAAACATGATATTCTTTTATACTTTTATGGTACATTTTTATTCAGTATGATGATAATGGCTACAAAAACCAAACAGTTTCTTCAAACACAATACAAGTTTTGCTGTGATATCGTAAGCAAGTTTAAGAATGAAGCATGCTTTTTTCAAGAATTCTCACATAGCTATATCTTGTTGTGTGTGGATTTTGCACCCAACGTTAATAGGCGAAAAGTTCGCATTGTTCTGGGTCTGTGGGTATGTGGGTATAAGAATATATGGATATATAGATATATGGTGAACGAGCGAGTGTGCGAACAAACAAAGCAACATGTTCGCATCATGGCTAAAAGTCGTACCCTTAATTGGTTAATGAGCCCGTTATCAGGTTGGAATCCTAATTACAGGACGAGTTTAACCAGTCTTAACATGATGGTGGCTACAGTGTTGAGGCGGAGCTTATATAGCATAAAGATTTGCGGACAGATGATGGAGGTGAATGTCTCTCACACACACGCTTTCTAACTAATTTATTCACTCATTTGTTTACTCATTTGTTCACTCATTTGTTTACTCACTCATTTGTTCCCTCACTCACTCACTCCTCACTGACTCGCTTCGCTCGTTCGTTCCCTTCTCTCGTTCGTTCCCTTCACTCGTTCGTTCCCTTCGCTCCTTCGTTCCCTTGTATATTCTAGTATTGGTTTTAAAGTACAATCATGTACGTTTCTGTGTCCTGAAAATGCTGAACGTACACCAACTCATTAAAGGCTCTTTGGCCGAGTGGTTAAGGCGGTAGACTCAAGTTCTACTATCGTAAAGATGCAGGCGTTCGAACCGCCTAGGAGTCATTTTTTACCATTCTCATTCAGTTTATATCAAAAATAAATGCACCAAGTGTCCCCTTGTTCAGTACAATTTGATAATCATGTTCTGGTTTTACCTAAATTTGTTTCATGTCCATTTGATTGTCATGCTGTATCATCAATTGGTAATCCGGAAATACAAGACATGCTGCACCAAAGGATCACAAATGCCATTTCTCGGTTAATTGACAATAGCAATCTGGCACCAAGTATCACAAACGGGTTTTCTTGGTGTGCAATTGTAGTGATCTGGCATCAAAGCATGTACAAATACTATTGGATGGCAGTTGTAATGATCTGGTATACTTTAATTGTATGATGATTGGTTGAATACACCTTGATAAAGGTTAGTTATTTCCAAACAAGTTACTTTTAATCATCACTTACAGCATTTTCATAATGCATAGATTCTAAACTCATACACTTGCAAACACGCAAAATCACATACGAACTAATCACAAAGATATGATAATCAATCAACAAACTCACAATCTACAACAATCTACAAGTAATGAGGAATTGCAAATGACATATCAAGAATAATATATCTTTGTCTACACCTTATTACATTCCATACTAAACCATTCATCTCTATACTCCTTAGTCATACTAATTGCCTCGCTTCTTCAAATTCTCGTTCCTACGCAATCACAAAGAAGGTGACGATCTCTCTTGTGAATTTTTACCCAGGTACGGTTCTCTTGCATGATTTGATTCGAGGCGTTGTGTGCGGGTGAAATATCAAGGTGTCCAAAGTCTGGATCAAGCTGACAATAACAAGTGTTCTAAACAATAGTAAATGACTGACTGACTTATTGCGGTGCGGGTCTTTAGTTAACGTTTTCATATCAGTCTTGATCTCACTCAAAACTCACTTCGCTTATTGTTCGCTAATCTGTCCGTATACCCATCTTGTACCTGTACGCATTGGTAGCGCCCGTTCAATTTCAAGCAAGAAACCACCGTATACTAAAGTACGGAAAAAAAAAAAAAAAACGAACCAAGGTCATGAACCTACTAGTGATACTATTTACCGTCATAGGACTTGTACATGGGCTCGGGATGACGGTAGCACCGATCAAAGCGGGAGAAAGATCCAAGTACTCGTCGCGAGACAACCTCGGGAATTGCATCACGTACCATACGGTCACCAATGATATCATCATGGTGCGGATAAAGTCAGGCGACCACATACTGCTGCAGCAACTCAACTTGTATGTGTTTGATGATACTGACAATATCTTACGATTCCAAAGAGATATCCAAAGTGACCTCTCGTTCATTTTCACCAACTTGAACGCCCCAGAAGAGAAGCGAAGTATCATCAAAAATACAAACTCATCAGCCATCGAACTCCCCGAGGAAACTAATACCCTGGCAATTCACATTTGCTTCGACAACTTGTACAGCGACAAGTCATGGTCCTTCACCCCACGAAAACGTGACGTGGAGCTCTTTGTGGATATCAAATCCCAAGAGTCAATCAAAAAGACCAACTACAACAAATTCATTCGCTACTTCAAAGCTTTGCAATTGGAGCAGGATGACATCGAGTTTACCGAGGAAGACTTTGACAACCAAATCTACTTTCTCAAAGCTGAATTGAACTCCATCATTGAGTCCTTGAAAAACTCAGAGAGTATGTTCTTGGATTTGATACAACAAGAATCCGAATTGAGGAACTTGAATGAGTTCTTCTTTGAAAGATATACCAAAATAACTTTCGTGATTTTCATTTGTATATGTGGATTTGCTGGGGCTCAGTTGGTTTTCCTTAGGCAATTTTTCAAGCATATGAAGATCTTGTAGTTGGCTTTTTGGGTGGGTGACCTTATTAGGAAGTTAAAAAAGGGCTCAAACGTTTTTTACGATGTGAATGATTCACCATTACGATGTGAATAATCCACCATTACGATGTGAATAATCCACCAGTACGGTTGGATTAATGCACGTCGCGGACGATATTTTGGAATCCACATTACAATGGATCAATAACTCCAATCCTCAGTTTATCCTCCATGAATTCAGCGTACACTTTTTTCGTCACCTCACGTTATGGTGACTTCCGGACTACAAATAGACAGTTTAAAAGAACATTGGGTAGTTTTACATTTAATTAATATATTCGTATTTGAGTGTAGTGGGTGGGCATGTAGATGGTTGTAAACAGTTGATAGGACAAACACTCTGTCTACAACTGAATTCACCTGTACTAAATGCGACAACGCATCAAATGCGACCACTTAATACACAAAATTGTCTCGCAGCACTACAATTGTCAGCTAATGAAATTGAGCATACTGAATGAATGCCAACAATCAATATTAAAAAGCTATTAAAAAGTTATGCGCAAACCCGGAATCGAACCGGGGGCCCAACGATGGCAACGTTGGATTTTACCACTAAACCATTTGCGCTTTGATGTGTAAAAATGGCATTGGGTTGGTTTCGAGGTCAAGTGAGCATGAACATTATTAGCTTAATTATGGGTTATTGATGTTTATTTATGGCTTATTTATGCCTAATGTTAATATTAGCACGAAGTTGACTTTTTTATGTACGGGGAGAATATTCAAAGTGTTTGGCTTGTAAATCATGTCTGGTTTGTGTCGTGTGTTGGTGTTCAGACAAACAAGCGAACGAGCGAAGAGTCACGAGCGAAGCGAGTGAGTGAGTGAGTGCGTGAGTGCGTGAGGTGAGTGAGTGCGTAAGCGAGTGTGTTAGGTTGAGCATACTTGCTCAAGGGTTGATAAACTACACTAACATGCAAGACGACTCGGACCACAATAACTAGGTTTAAGGTTATTAAACGAAAGTTTATTAGACAAAAGTTCATTGGACGAGCTACACCAATTGCCACTTTGAGACAACTATATAGGTTGCAAACCATACATACTAAAGTCGACAATAAACATTAGTTAAGTTCTAAAGCTTGTAACAGACATAAAATTGATCTCTGCCAAACATAACAAGCCAGAAAACTGTGCGATTATCTTATAATGAAACCTTGGATATCACCTCTATTCTTATTTCATGCTATTCTACACATTTACGAATAGTACTGCGAAGCAGTACTATGAGTAGGGTACGGAATTTTGTAGTCACTTGTTATGCAGAGTACGAAATTTTGTAGTCACTTTGTTATACTATGAGGGTACGAACTATATTGTAGTCACTTTGTAACAGCAAGTACTGCTTCGCAGTACTTTGCAGTACTTTGCATTATGACTATACACTCCTGTGTTGTCTATTCATTTCAAAAGACCCATACCGCAATAATAAATCAAACCTATAATATATGAAGCATTCCTCAACTTGAGAGTACATTGGAACCTTTACGTGTATTTGTATTATTTACACTATTCCAATTTAATGTATATGAATTGCGTACTTGTTAATAAATTTGAACAAGTATTGTTAGCGGTATACTAATGCTTAATATTAGGTGATGTTCGAACGAGCGAAGCGAGTGAGTGTGAATGAACAAAGTGAGAGTGAGTGAGTGAATGAGTGTGAACGAACAAAGTGAGAGTGAGTGAATGAGTATGAACAAACAAAGTGAGTGAATAAGTGCGTGAGAGTGCGAGTTCGAGTCAGTGCGTATGTTGGCTCGTTCGGAACTAACCCTAATGACCGCCCGGACGCCTATCAATTCCCTATCCCAAGGTTGAGAGTTATGTTGTCATATCCAAGGACACTCCACTGTATCTTTGTTTCCACAATGCGAAGCACTAGTACGAGTGCTTGATACTCACGAACGAACGAACGAGCGAAGCGAGTTCGTCCGGAATAATCTCTCACAGTCGCTTAGATCCTAGAGTCAATCCAATCACCAAATACCTATAAGTTACACCACCGAGCCCCACCCTGGCATGCCCCACCCTGGCAAACCCTAGATTCTCATAAAACCGAAATCTACACCGAACAGTTGAGTACACAAAAGGTCAATTAACTTGCCAAGATTGTAACCTGTTAGTATTTGAGGATCTAGCGGTGATGATACTGAGGGAGCTTATCTAGTTAGTGTTCAACGTAAAGTGTTGATAGGTTGAAAAGGGTGAGGACGACTTAGAATTAGTACGCTTCTGTTACAATGTGGTTGATATGCTGGTTCGGTAAACTATGTGAACGTGCAGACTATTAGTTCATGATTTGAGGTCGAGCTGACAATACGATAAACGTTTGCTAGGGGGAAAAATAAAATATATACAGTGGAGGTAGTACTCAGATAACCTTTGTTTAGTGAATACTTTTAGCAAAGATCAATCGGAAGATCCGATTGGTTGAACAAAGATCTGTGTAACATTTCGATGGAAATGTAGTACAATAATACAAGGGGTGGTTGGCCAAACAACCAGTACAATAGTAACTCATACATATTGTGCAGGTATGCCCCTATCAATGATAGAAAGTATAATATAGGGTTTGGTCATAGTAGTAAATAGTATTGGTTGACCTTATCATATAACCAAAAAAAGCTTTTACACTAGTCCAGAATATATACACATGGATAAAGTTTGTACGCTAACAACGGTCGATACACTACACACAACGTACAGTACGACTCTGATCACAAAAACTAGGTTGTCAAACGAACTATGTATACGAGGTAGGAAAAATGCCTCATTGAGACAACTTTATACAAGGTGTAAACCAGCCATGGTACCTGATCAAGAGGTCTTATTCTGCCAATAAACATTAGTTAGGTTAAGCTTGTAACAGACATAAAGTTAATCACTGCCAAACATAACAGTTGTGAAATAATAGTTACGGTTTATACTGGGGCACCTGAAATGCTCGTCCTAATCAGGAAATCAAGTGTTTGACGATTCATCCATAAAAAATTTAATATAAAAGGGGTACATCTTCCCTCGTACAAATCTTCATCTTGTCAATCTTACAGATTTGTTGATTTTGAAACAATGAACGCACAGTTCCTTCATCCTTCATCAAACTTTTTGAAATCCCAAGATAAGGTGTGGGGAGATTCGTTAAAGGTGATTGAGAGGTGGCCAACTTCTTTCACCTGAGCGCTTATGAGTGGATCAAGTAACTCAGATCCGCCAAGCAAAGATTCTCCTTTATACTCACCTTGTCTTGAGTAGGTTCATTTTCATGACTTTCTGAAGAGGGTTGAACCGAGGATAATCACGTGATAGGACTAATGGGAATTTATCCTTCGGTTTATCGTAACACGAATCATCAGAAACAGTCATGGAACAACCGGGCAATAGTTTGTGGGCAGGCAACTGGATTTGATTGCGTTTCAGTGTTCTCAGAAACCTTCCCACTCAAGCTTTTGGTGTTGGTAGAAAATACAAAAAGTTGCCATAATTCATTCCCCGGATACACGGCATTAACCTCGGTGAATGAATATTTTTGTATTTTTTGCAACCTCCATTAGCTCGAATCACAATTTGGGTGAGAGGGGCAGCATTCTGTCTAGATTGACAAGATCTCCCTTTTTTAGGGAAGAAGCTTCGTCGTGGAGAAATTCGTGATTGAATTTCTTGTTAGTGGCTTGTTTTAACGATCTCTTCATCATCAATAAGTCATCTGATGAAATAGCACGTCTTATCCCCTGGTGCAATTTTCAGATCACTTTTGATGGGCTCATCGGGTTTAACTAGTGCGGGCTAGTTGAGTCTTTGAGTTGAGTTCGGGTTACTTGGTAACCACCTCCATAGTTTTGGATACAGATGGTGAGTTTGGTTGGTAGAATTCTGACTGACAAAATCTGCACTTCTTCTACGATCTATTTCATTTCCGTTGAGGAGTCGTCCATATCCTTCATCCTATCATTTATCTGAGAGTCTTGACTTGAAAAATCGGTTTCCGTGTAGTAGGCAATATCTTTATATCGATATAACAAATTTAAGAATAACTTGGTAATGTGAGTTGTAGTGAACGAGCGAAGCGAGTGAGTGCGTGAGTGAGATAAAGATTGAAAACAAAAGTGTTTAAACTCCTTCCCTAGAAAGAACCCAAAACTGCACTATTATCTCATAATGAAATCTTGGATATGACCTCAATATTTTAGCGAACGAGCGAACGAACGAACGAACGAACGAACGAACGAACGAACGAACGAACGAACGAACGAACGAACGAACGAACGAACGAACGAACGAACGAACGAACGAACGAACGCACTAACTCGAACGCACTAACTCGAACTCGCAATCTCACGCAGCTACTTACTCACTCACTCACTCACTCACTCACTTCGTTCGTTCGCTTGTTTGCCCTTGGTGAATTTTTTGTGTTGTAGGTGCTTAGTTGTATCTAATTTATATCATGTCTGACAGTTTTCAACAACCACGTGTAAAATAGTTTGCATGCAGCATAGCTAAGGAGATTGGTGCCAAGTGCTTGAGAAAATGAGAGATGAAAGCTGGGACTTACGAAATTAATCATCCTGGTGGTCGTCAAGGGTTTGGAATTTTCAAGTATATGGGACGAGTAAGTTGGAAATGGAGCGAAATGTATAGAGAAATGTATGGAGGAATTCGAATTAACAAAAGTACTAAATAAATAACTATAGATAAAGACCCATAAAACTACACGAATTCCTTATAATAAAACCTCGAATATCATCTTCATTCTTATGTTATGCTATTCAACACCTTTCTTGAATCACTTCAAAAGACCCGTACCGCAACAATAAAGCAAACCTCACATTAGAAATTTCATGTATATTGTTTGTATGACACTATTCTTGTATATTAATTGCTTACTTGATTACAAATTTGAACAAGTATTGTTGCAAATGCTTTGGTGATATTACCATTGAATCATGTTAGGTTGCGCATACTCGTGCAACTCTCGGACCACAACAACTAGCTTTAAGGTTATTAGACGAAAGTTTATTAAATGAAGGTTTATTAGACGAGCTACAAACAATGGCCACTTGAAATAACTATATTGGCTAACAATGGCCACTTGAAACAACTAGATAGGCTGCAAACCATAGGCTGCAAACCATACATAGTAGG
>JAKUAJ010000046.1:92613-116795 GCA_030562865.1 Kodamaea lidongshanica (nom. inval.) | reverse complement strand
TTATCAACTGCTGCGAAGCGACTTGACAGAATGTATAAACTGCTGCGAAGCCGTACAGGAGCGAAGCGACTATAAATAAGTTATCAACTGCTGCGAAGCGACTTGACAGAATGTATAAACTGCTGCGAAGCCGTACAGGAGCGAAGCGACTATAAATAAGTTATCAACTGCTGCGAAGCGACTTGACAGAATGTATAAATGAGTGAGTGACTTTATGAATAACTCTATGACTGGCCAATCGCAACTTTGACGCAACTAGTAACTTTATATATTAGTCAGTAAAACTTCAAGTGTGTTGAATCAATTACATTACTCGCTTCACTCAAATCACTTGTATTAGTCAAATAGTTGAGAAAGCTAAATCGCTTCACTCAAATCACTTGTAAAGTTAGTTGAGAAAGTTTAATCAATAACATCACTCTTGATCACTCGCTTTGTTCTCGTTCGTGAGAGAGAGAGTGCTTGAGAGCGTGTAAACTTTTGAGTGAGAACTGCGTGAGTGCATGAATCGGTTTGTGAAGAAGATACTTTTATATTCTTATGAACGTTCAATGTTTGATAAACAAGCGAAACGAGTTTGTTCTCACTCCTTCACTCCCTCACTCACTCACTCACTCACTCCCTCACTCCCTCACTCACTTTGTTCGAGTTAGAACATACACACATACTAAATACAGGCTTATGATGCTTATACATGACAAACTCGCTTCGCTCGTTTATTCTTTTGGCTTAAAGAAGAATAGACCAGATTATTGAGAATTTCTAACCATTTTCGCAGCCAAAATCCCCAGATTATCAACGAATAACCATAATGTCGCCTATCAAAAGATAAAGAGTGTTGGCGATATAAAGTTATAGGCTTGTTTAGGTGCAAACGGTATTAAAAAATTATTAGGTTGATGGGGTGAAGGTAGCTTTTATGATGATTTGGAATCAGCTGCCAGGACTATATTGTGTGAGCTCTAGACGAACGAGCGAAGCGAGTGGGAGAGTGGGAGAGTGGGTGAGTTGTAACCAACCAACTGACTGACTGAGTTCAAGTCAACTCAATGCATGATCATATTCAATAACAACGAATGAACTGAAATTGAACATGTTTATGAGAAAAACAATCTTTAGTCTATGTCATATATTCATCTTGTCTTCTTTAGTTTTTTATAGTTTATTCCGTGAGTTCTCGTAGCCAGTTGGGGGTGATGTGTGATTGTATATTTTTATATCACTTCTTGCTATACCAAATAGCTTATACTGACAAAGAAACTGGACACGAAATGGCCATTTGGTAACTATCAAATATAATCACATAAACCATTTAGTTGATTGTGTTAGCTGTAAATACCGGTATATTAGTACTTGGGCTCAGATTGTCCATTCACTCAGCTCGTATTTTGACGGAAATATCCATATTATTGTTGTACAAAGTTTACATACAGCTCAAAAGAACTATATGCTGTATGCTACGTGATATGTGATACGCGTTACGTACTACGTACTACGTGATACTTTGGTTCCTCCCTCACATCCTGCACATGATCCGTATGTTGCAAATTTGACACAATTTCACTCAATAGGTGATACTCAATAGGTAATCAATACTACAATTAAACATGATCATATGTTGATAATATAACACTGACAATCGAATTAAACTCAACATTCAAATTAATTATTATTCTTGACCCAACTAATATATACCAATATATACTCAACGTATTCAACTAACCCAACTAATATATACTCAACTTATCTATCCCAACTAATATATACTCAACTTATCTATCCCACTAATCATTCATTTTCTTCTCACACTTAATATCACTACAAAAACTCTCCAACCAGACACTAAAAACTCTCAAATAATCTCTTAAAGTCACAAAGTGTCAGTGTCACCAATAGTCCTAGCACCACCAAGTTTTACCAAGTTTCATCTTTGTTTGACTAGAGTAATGTCTTTTATTAGTCTATGTTATGTCAGTCTGTGTTGTGTCAGTCTGTATTGTGTCAGTCTGTGTTGTGTCAGCCTCTGTTATGTCATTCTGTGTTGTGTCAGCCTGTATTGTGTCAGCCTCTTTTATGTAACTCTGGTATGTCAGTCTGTATTGTGCCAGCCTGTCACTCTGTTATGTCACTCTGTTATCTCTTTTATTATCGCCTTTAACTAGTCATGCCTCTTTATTATGCTGAGCTATAGAAAACTAATAATGCTATTTAATAACCAGCTAACAATTCAAAGGCTCACATTTTTAGCTATCGAGTCTATTCATTGTTCAAAAAAATAGGTGCGAACGAGTTCGTGAATGCGAGTCAACTATAACCGTTTATGTTCCTTATATCCCCAAGTTCTACCCACTTTGCAATATCTCCTTAAACTGATAAATTAAATCAAATGTAGTGTAATTATTAACTTCTATACATTTAACTAAAATCACCCCCTCTATAATTATCAAATTAAAGAAACAGCGCAGTGTTATGTTTGGCAGAGATTAACTTAATGTCTGTTACAACATAACTCATGTTTATTGGTCGAATCAGACCTCTTTATATAGCTACTATGTATGATGTGCAACGTATATAGTTGTCTCAAAGTGGCAATTTGTGTAGCTCGTCTAATAGACTTTCGTCTAATAGACTTTCGTCTGATAACCTCACCTAGTTGTTGTGGTCCGAGTCGTCGTGCACGTATGTGTAGTGTATCGACTACTGAGCAATGTATACTCACCCTAACAAGCAGTGATATAGACAGTGTAGTGATTATAATACAGAAATCATAAATATCATTAAAACTAAAGATTTGGTAGAGGACCAGTACTATGCTGTTGTCGTGTGAAGGAACACAAATATTTACAGGACTTTAAAAGAGTGCAAGGCCAGTGTGGGTGATTAACCTAATGTGAAAATCAAGTTGTTCTTTAGAGAAGCTGAAACAATTGAATGACAATACTTTAAAGGAAATCGAGACCAACTTTATTCAGAGTTCTGTAAAGCCGAAATTAGAAAGCCCAAGGAGTACTTCCTATACCCAATTAGGTACACTAATTGTGTTATCATATGCAGACCGGAATGATCCCTAAAGAAATTCTCAAGTAATTATATGAATCGTCGACAGAATAGAGGCAATGGAGGTAGATATTCACGTCAACAACCATCAAGAACCCCCAATATCGGAACAAACGATAAAACTGAACTTATGGGGGACTTGAGTGATTACATGGACACTCCTAATTCTTTTTTGAGCGAATGTGTTTATGATGTGGGTGTGATTCCGATTTACACTGATGGTGCATGTCATGGTAATGGACAAGGATGGCCCAAAGGAGGCTACGGGGTATATTATGATATGGATAGCTATTTGAATGCAGCAGTTCCATTATTGGATCCAAATCCAACCAACCAAAAAGCAGAGCTCTTGGCTGTTGAACATGCCCTTACCAACATTGCCAATGAAATTTTAGATGATGAAGATGATATCAAGTATAAAATTTGCACAGACTCCAAATATGTTATTGAATCAATTCTTGTATGGTCAAATTTGCACGTTGAAAACGGGTGGATAAACAGGAAAGGTTTACCTGTCGCGAATAAAGAAATTATCCAGAGCTGCGTTACTTTGGTCAATTACATCAATTACATGTATAGATACAGAGGCTGGGGATCCATAAAGATTGAGTATGTCAAGGGACATTCCAAAATTCTTGGCAATGAAATGGCTGATAAGTTGGCCCGTGAGGGTGTTGAACTATCAATCTATTGATTTGAAAACTGCAGATATGCCAACGGTAACCATTGCCTCGAATGAAATTTGTGCATAAGGTTACTTTTTAATTAAGTGATAAAGAGTATGAATACATATTTTTGACTTGATTATTGTTGTAAGTTATGTTCAGTGTATATGATTTACGGAAAAATGTGGATGGTTGGTCACATGTACGGAAAAAGTTGAATGGTTGAGGTTGTTAGTGAGCACATAAAAGTAGTAATTACCCAGTTAATCACCAATTGTATTGATTTTCCATTTTAGAACCCAATCAGCATCATTAAAGAAACGTGATATCAATTGTAAGAGTTTTAGCAAGGTTATACGAACGAGCGAAGCGAGTGAGTTCTTGAGTGAGTGAGTTCTTGAGTGAGTGAGTTCTTGAGTGAGTGAGTTCTTGAGTGAGTGAGTTCTTGAGTGAGTTCTTGAGTGAGTGAGTTCTTGAGTGAGTGAGTTCTTGAGTGAGTTCTTGAGTGAGTGAGTTCTTGAGTGAGTTCTTGAGTTCTTGAGTGAGTTCTTGAGTTCTTGAGTTCTTGAGTGGGTGAGTGAGTGAGTGTGTGAGTGCGTTCGTTCGCTCGCTCGTTCGTTCGTTCGTTCGCTCGTTCGTTCGTTCGTTCGTTCGTTCGTTCGTTCGTTCGTTCGTTCGCTCGCTCGTTCGTTCGTTCGTTCGTTCGCTCGTTCGTTCGCTCGCTCGCTCGTTCGTTCGTTCGTTCGTTCGCTCGTTCGTTCGCTCGTGAGAGACTTACTAACTAACTGACTGAGAGACTAATTAACTAACTAACTGACTTGATAAGATAGTTGCTTTCCGAGAATGTAATCACGACACACAAGACAGTAGTCCCAAGTGCTTCGCTCAAACCTGAATGCGCGAGTGAGTAGTGTAGTGGATCAGAGTATCACCATCAGAAGAGCCTAGCTTAAATTGTAAATTAAGCCAATATACCACCTCGGTTGCAAAAACTAATTGACCACCTGGGTCGCAAAAACTAATCGACCACCTTGGTTGCAAAAACTAATTGACCACCTTGGTTGCAAAAACTAATAGACCACCTCGGTTGTAAAAACCAACATATCAGACCCACAAATCCCCCGCATAGTTGATCATCAAAGTTTAAATATATCCCAGGATGAATATCGCCATCTTGAGTAATGTATTTGTATAGGCAAAGAAACTATACCGTACGCTATATCCCAAATATCTTGATAAAGTCTAGTAATGGGGAGCGAACAAATTTGCTGTCCTGCAACGATAGTGTTAGGTATTTGGGTTACTACAACACTAAATAACCGATTAACAACCTCTGACTAAGCAATATCCCTTAGACGAAGGGCAAAGCGCGTTTCTGTCAGCAATGACACAAACCGTCTCATCTCATCTCAGTTAGAGTATATAAAGACGAGAGGCCCTCGGCTGAAAAATCATCAAAAGAAAGTCCTAAAAATACGACGTAGCCGCTCCGAAACACAACAGATAGGTATTGATTACCACAAGTAGTTTAGATCCTGGGACTTTTTAGTGGATCAAAGCAATACGATATATAGTGGTTATCACCTGAACTCACAAACAAGCGAAGCGAGTTTGCTCTCTCACATACTCACTCAATTTGTTCGTTCACACTCACTGACTTTGTTCGTTCACACTCACTGACTTTGTTCGTTCACACTCACTGACTTTGTTCGTTCACACTCACTGACTTTGTTCGTTCACACTCACTCACTCACTTTGTTCGTTCATACACACTCACTGACTTTGTTCGTTCACACTCACTCACTCACTTTGTTCGTTCATACACACTCACGCACTCACAAACAAACAAACTCGCTTCGCTCGTTTGTTCTCACTCACTTGCTCACTCGCTTCGCTCGTTCGTTCGAGTAATTTCTCTTGAATCTTGAACAAAATATTGATTCATTTTCATCTTTTGAAAGTGAAATTTCACAAACTAAACCATGGGAATATAGAATGATTCATTTAAAAGTTGACGAAATCCATATGAACCATCATGCAAAACATAGTCATGATCAAGATTTATTTGATCAAGTCAAGCTTTCTATATCATTCAAAAAAATTGGATCATAAAAAGTACATTACTCATAGTACTGCTTCGCAGCACTATTCGGATTCACCATCTCCAAAGTTACTTTTGCAATTTGTAATTATACTAAGGAGGTGGAACTCACTCACTCATTCTTTCATCCAAAAGCATTCGCTACTCACTCACGCTCAAATCAAAGAGATTCGCATCAATTCACTAGTCTAAAGAAAGCATTTTTATGAAAGCTAAACTAGCACGATTTGTTTGAGGCTACATTCTTTGTACGTTCTTTTTTTAGAGAGAAAATGCTAATCCATACGCCAGACCACACATCTGAAGCAGCACACTCTTTGCAAGCTAATAAGCTAAACTAATAAAGTAAACGAATATACTAAACGAATACACTAAACGAATACACTAAACGAATATACTAAACTAAACAGCTAGAGTATAAAAATCAACCATGAATTCACTCTCTCACTCACTCGCTTCGCGAGTTCGATTATTTGCTCAAATGCAGAGTTATGACAACAAAATCGTAAACGATATAAAATACAATTAAAGTCACCAGAGAAACTGAGCAAAGAATAAAAACAGATCAACATCAAGTGTGTTGATGAAGATCAAGTGCGTAAGTAATTGCCTAGTCAATTGCCCCTGTGCACACCTAAACGCACCGTTTCAACTTCAAAATTCGAGAGTGAGTAGTGTAGTGGGGGACCACACGTTTACTCGTGCTACAAATTATAAATCTCTGGGAGTTGTATTCAATATCTATTGGAGAGAGTACAAGAGCAGATTTAAGGTGATGTATATTTAAAGAATAAACTGGGAACTCAACGAGCGAATGAGTTTAGAAATTGTTGTTGATTGCCAGTGATTGCCAGTGATTGCCAGTGATTGCTAGTGATTACCGAGTGATTGTATTTATTTGATAGGCAATTACATGAGTAAATATTACACTTATAGTACACATTTAAACATGAATAAAGGAATGAAATAAAAAAAAAAAAAAACTAGTTTCAATACTTGGATCACGTCTCGTGACACTTATTCGTAATTCCAACTCACAGACGTACTCACTCACTCAAAGACTTTGCACTCACGAACGAGCGAAGGTGTAAGGAATTTGACCAGAGTGATGACTACTCTGTACGATATCAATTCTTATGATATTCATTCTTTAAAATTTGAAAGTTAGTATACTCTAATTGTATTTTTGGGTTGGAGTAAGCTCTTGAGGTTGAACATTTCTCTGTATTATATCAACTTGAGGGTAAGCGTTTTTTATGGCTGCGAACATTTCCCAAGTAAACTACAATACATTATCGAGTATACTGCGAAGCAGTATGCGAGAAGTGTGCGAGAAGTGTGCGAGAAGTATGCGAGAAGTATTCGAAGCAATATTCGAAGCAGTATACTCGCAGTATACTCGCAGTATACTCGCAGCATACTCGCAGCATACTCGCAGTATACTCGCAGCATACTCGCAGCATACTCGCAGTATACTCGCAGTATACTCGCAGTATTCCTTTTGCCAAAGTTGACAAAGTTCGTAAGCATGTAAGATCTGAAGCTGAGATTGATACAGGTTTTAGCTTATGAATTTATAGTATTGATGGTGAATGTTCTTAATATGTTTGAAAGGTTCAATAGTATACAGTAAGAGTGTGAAAGTGTGACAAGTGATTTAGAGTAGTGTTGACTGTACACTCATCAGAGAAGTACCAGAGAAGTACACTTCAGCGAAATACCTTGTTTTGATACTTGAATATCAGAGAATAGAAATGAATAGAGAGTTTGAGACATGATGCTTGATAGGAATAATCCGTTGGTTTATCTGAGTATGAGTGTATGATGTATAGTATAAAATAGTACATACTATACATTACATACTCAATCCTATAAATCCCACTAAACCACTATGAATTCCTTTAATCCTACGCTATACATCACATTATACTAATCTAAACACAATTAAACTACAATACTAAACCTCCATACAATACTCATACCCTAAAAATATTGCTTGCTCATACAAACCATCTTTTCTATAGATAAGAGCACTCACCCAACAATACCCTGAAAATACTCCAGAGTCATTATTTATATCATCCAGCCCAAACCAATGTTTCAGAATGGAGTCAAAAACTTGACCTGATATACGAACGAGCGAACGAGCGAACAAGCGAACGAGTGAACAAGCGAACATGCGAACATGCGAACGAGCGAACAAGCGAACAAGCGAACAAGCGAACAAGCGAACGAGCGAACAAGCGAACAAGCGAACAAGCGAACGAGCGAACAAGCGAACGAGCGAACGAGCGAACAAGCGAACGAGCGAACAAGCGAACGAGCGAACTCACTCACGAAGTCACGACTCACTCACTCACTCACTCACGCACTCACGCACTCACTCACTCACTCACTCACTCACTCACTCATGCACTCACGCACTCACTCACTCACTCACTCACTCACTCATTCGCGAAATACCTGTATAACTAATTCACTTAAAGTCACACCTAAATATTAACATGAAAAGTTGATTTTCAGCAATCAACAAACATCAGTACATTATATTAAGGTGGATTTTTAGACGTTTCACCAAATACGAAATGACAGTGTTTCTTTAAAGACCCGTACCGCAATAAGTGTAATAATCGAGACACTTTTGTTCTCAAATTTACTCGCTTTTCCTGATGAGTAAACCTCGTACCGTAACTAATCGATATCTGGCCAAAGTTTAAATGGCAAATCTTATACCAAAAAGTCAAACTAGATGGTTGAATTGCAAGTATCAGTAAAAATGATTTGAACAGGTTAACGCACACTCACACTCACGAGCCTACGGACGAACGAACGAACCTATGAACGAACGAACGAACGAACGAACCTACGAACGAACGAACGAACCTATGAACGAACGAACGAACCTACGAACTTACTCACTCAAACTCACAGCCGCACTCACAGCCGCACTCACACTCACGAACCTACGAACTTACTCACTCAAACTCACAACCACACTCACTCACACACGCACACTCACACACACTCACTCACTCATGCACACTCACACACTCATACTCACTCACTCACTCACTCACTCACGCACACTCACGCACACTCACTCAAACTCACACCCACACCCACACTCGCTTCGTTCGTTCGTTCGTTCGTGAGTAACAATTTCTTACAACTTTCTGAGTACCAATTTCTTATGATTTGTAAGAACTTTTATTCAATACAACCGTTTCAATTTACAGTATTTTTAGAATCTTCTCTATATACCAAACCTATACCTGATAAAAATGTCTTATGTAACCACCCGTTACACTCACTCCACTCGCTACGCTCGTTTCACTCACTCCACTCACTCCACTCGTAATACAAAAATTATCGATATAAACATTTAATATATACTAAAGATCAAGTACTCTGTGCATAATATTAATCCAAGGTTAAAACCCAAATTTGCAAACAAATCATAAAACATTCAAAGAATGGCTCAAGTGCTCAAATGGTCAAACACACACACACACACACTATCACACACACACACACACATTGACTTATCATTTGCAAATTCCAAAAAAAAAAAAAAGACACATGTGCACAATCTACTTATTCTATTAATTAACAACAACCATTTGATTGATTGTTTGTTAAGGATTGACCTCTTAAGTTAACATTTGATTTGCCTGCACCTGCAGTGTTTGAGCCGCCAGCGTTTGCATTGACAGTCATTTGAGCTTTAATTTGTCTAGCCATGGTGTAAAAAGCTTGTTCTACATTAGTTGAGGATAAAGCTGAAGTTTCCAAGAAAGGGATTTCGAGGGCGTCAGCAAATTCTTTTGCTGCGGTATACTCGACAATTTTCTTTTCAGACAAGTCTGCTTTGTTACCTACAAGTAATTTCATCACACCACCGGTGGCGTAACGGTCAATTTCTTGTAACCATTGTTTGACGTTGTTGAATGATTCCTGATCTGTTACATCATACACGATGATGATCCCGTGAGCTCCACGGTAGTACGATGAGGTGATGGTACGGAATCTTTCTTGACCGGCGGTATCCCAGATTTGTAACTTGATGTTCTTACCATCTAACTCGATGGTTCTGATCTTAAAATCAACACCAATGGTGGAAATGTAATCAGGCGTATAGGTGTCGTCCGCAAAACGTAACAACAAACAGGACTTTCCCACTCCCGAATCCCCAATCAATAACAATTTAAACAAAAAGTCGTACTCGTTGTTCATTATAATGTTGTTTTTTTTTATATATTTTGATGACAAGTTTTTTTTGTTTTTACAGGGGTATGCGAATGTGTGAGAATGGTGAGGAGGAGAAGTGTAGAGCTGGGCAGATGTACATCTGTATGTATGGTTTATGTTTGTATGAGATTTGTTTGTATGAGGGTTTAAGCTTGTATGAGGAAACGTGTATAAGGGTTTATGCTTATACGAGGATTGTACGAGGTTTGTGCTTATACGAGATTTGATTTGGTGATGCAAAATAAGCATAGCCTGGCAAGTAAAATGGTGGGTCTTTAGAGTAAAAGTGTTAGTGTGTGCGTGTGTTAGTGCGTGCGTTAGTGTGTCCGTATGTTATGATATTTGATTACAATAATATCAGATTACAATAGAAATGTATGGTCCCACTGGTACATTCATCATTCGGATATTGTAATAGTATAACATTCTAAAACATGCAAAAGTTTTAGATTATTCTAATTCATATGATTCAAGTTCGATTTCTAAGAATATCCCTAATCAATCTTTTTAGACTTCAGTCTCTTTTTACCAGTAGCAGCGGCATATGCAATGTTAACCATTTTATAAAACCAGAACAAATTCAAAAGATCCAAAGACATGTTTAAGAAAATGGTAAGACCCATGTTAAACTTTGGTAAAACGTCAATAATCTTAATACAATCTTCAACCAAGATATAAAGGGCATAAAATCCCCATACGATACGAACAAAGAAGAAGACAAAACAACAAAGTAAACCATTGATAAAGTAAATTGGACGAGGGACATAACCTTCAGGAAGTCTCAGAGCAAACCAATTAATATTAACAAAAGGAGTACTCAATTCAAAAGAAAGGAAAGCAGCCACCCATGGAAGACAAAGTGGATAAAATGCACCGGAACCAAAAGCATAGAGAGCAGCAACACCATGCATTAAGAAACCAAAACCAAATAATGAATAGTATTTAAAGCATACGATTGTATCCCAAAGAAAGTAACCAGAAGATAATGCACAAACCATAGCACCATAAGGATAGTAACCCATAACAGAAGTTTGAGGATCTTCAAGACGATTAGCCCAAGTTGGATGATTCCAAGCAGGAATCAACAAAGCAATAGATGCAATACATTGAACCATAGATACCATATGAATATCAAAGTTAATTCTAACCTTTTTACTCAATTTGGTGTAAGCATCCCCAAAAAACCATCTGTTAAATGGACCACTCAAAATTTGAATAAAGGTGTAGAAGATGGCTGATCCAAGAACTTCATGCCAATGTGCCTGAAAGGCGTTTGATGGATTCTCCGGAAATGGTCGATACTTTAATAATGGATCTTCATCGAGATATGGGATAGACTTGAGAAATGACATGGCCTTAAAATTTCGCATCCTCGCATCCTCGTTGATCCAAACTTCTCGCGTCGATCCATCCTCGGGATGTGGCTGTGCATTACAGGAGAATTTGTGGAAGAATAGACATAAAGAGTAGATTAAGAGTACATAAAGAGTGTATTAAGAGTACAGAAAGAGTACGTAAAGAGTACGCAAAGAGTACATAAAGAGTACATTTAAGAGAATACATTAACATTGGAGAATACATACAAAAGATTACATTAACATTGGAGAATACATAAGAGAATACATAAAAGAGATTTCGAATACATAAGAGAACACATGAACATATGAACATTAGATAATACACTTTTCAATTGATATCTTTAATAGTATTCACTGTTACGTTCACCATACACATTATCACAGTCCTTACCCAACAATTCAACTCGCGGATTTGCGGATTTTTGGGACAATCATTCGGCTCAATATGGAATTTTAGGGGCGAGCAGTTTAGGGTTTACAAAAGTAATGATAATGAAAGTTTAATGTAAAGATTCATAGTGACATTGACAAGAATCTATGAATTATAAAGGTGATAAAAATGGTGATTTACTGTAATGTTGAAGAAGATACTGAACAGAATGATTTAATCTATTAGGGTAACAATTCATCATTTACACTATAGCATAGTTGCGTAATCAAGTGATGAACATTATACTGGCGAATCATAATCAGGTGCCGAATACATTGTTAACTCTAAATATACGATCAAGTCAAATTGTCAAATGCCCATAAACAGTGCGATATCTATAATCGGTATGGGTCGCTAAAGACCATGTGTCTCCAGGTGTGTTATAAATATATAAATTAATTGATCATAGTGAAAGTGGTTATTATGGTTATGGATGAACAATTTTAATAGCTGCTGCGAAGCAGCATAGGAGCGAAGCGACATAGTAATGTGTAAGCTACTGCGAGGCACTTCTGTAAAGTACTCGGTAAACTTCTGCGAAGCAGCATAAGAGCGAAGCGACATAGTAAGGTATAAACTACTGCGAAGCACTTGATAAGGAAACTTATACTTGGTAAACTTCTGCGAAGCAGCATAGGAGCGAAGCGACATAGTAATGTATAAACTACTACGAAGCACTTCTGAAGTACTTGGTAAACTTCTGCGAAGCATATCAAATGAGTTTGCACGGCAAAGGTGCTAGAGTTACAGTCGTACTATGAATAGAAGATGTCGAGAAATTTGATATTACATAGCCAATAGTGTTCGCTCGTCCTACATTCACCCAAAATAAATATATACATAAATAACACTCTAATCAACAAACCACACTCAGTCACTCATCCACGCACTCACGCACTCACTCACGCACTCACTCACGCACTCACTCACGCACTCACTCACGCACTCACTCGCTTCGCTCGTTCGTTCGTTCGTTTCGTTTCGCACCCAAGTTGAAAATTCTCTTCAAAAAACTCATCTCATGTCCTTCCCATTAGTTTGTATCGGTAATCCATTGTTGGATTTGCAACTCGATGTTACCCCAGAGTACCTCGCCAAGTACGATTTGGAACCAAACGGGCTTCTTTTAGCTGAAGAAAAGCACCTTCCTATCTACGGGGAGATTATCAACGAAAAAGGTCTCCACGTTCTTGCTGGTGGTGCTGGTCAAAACACCGCCAGAGGTGCCCAATACATTTTGCCAGCTGACTCTGTTGTTTACTTTGGATCTGTTGGTAAGGATGAATATGCCGACAAATTGATTGAAGCCAATGCCAAATATGGATTGAAGACTCAATATCAAGTTAACCCAGAAATTTCCACTGGTAAATGTGCTGCCTTGATTACTGGTCACAGTAGATCTTTGGTTACCGATTTGGCAGCTGCCAATCACTTCAAAGCTCAACATTTGGAGATTCCAGAAAACTGGGAATTCGTCAAGAACGCTACTCACTACTACATTGAAGGATACCACTTGACTGTTTCTCCAGAAGCTATTCAATTATTGGGTAAGCACGCTGCTACTGAAAACAAGGTTGCAGTTTTGAACCTTTCTGCACCATTCATTTCCCAATTCTTCAAAGATCCTTTGGATGCTTCCATTCCTTACGTTGACTACATTATTGCTAACGAAGAAGAAGCTGCTGCTTATGCTGAAGCTCACCAATGGGAAGTTGAGAAGACTGACTTGGTTGCTATTGCTAAGAAGATGGCTGCTTTACCAAAGGCTAACTCTGCTAGACCAAGAGTTGTTGTCTTTACTCACAATATCGAACCAACCGTGACTGTTTCTTACAACCATGGTGACGATACTTTTGCTGTCAAGGAATTTGAAGTTAGAAAATTGGCTGACGATCAACTTGTTGACACCAATGGTGCAGGTGATGCTTTTGGTGCTGGGTTTGTTGCTTCTTTGGTGCAAGGAAAGTCTCTTGATGAGGCTGTTGCTGTTGGACATTGGGCTGCTCTGATTTCTATTCAACAGGTTGGACCTTCTTATCCATTTCCAAAGGTTGAGTATGCTTAAACGAACGAATGAGCGAAGCGAATGAGTGAGTTCGTGAGTTCGTGAGTTCGTGAGTATCAGATTTCATGAACAAACGAACGACTGAAGCGAATGAGTGAGTTGAATTCAGATTTCATGAACAAACGAATGAGTGAGTTTCAGATTTCATGACTTTGTTAATTAGCGAGCTAAATTCAATATAGATATTACAATGTAAATTAGGTGTAAATGTCCTCCATTGGTGATGAATTTTATGCTTTTTCGCAGCCATACGAACAAATGAGCGCAGCGAATTTGTGAGTGAGTGCGTGAGTGCGTGAGTGAGTGAGTGAGTGAGTTCACTCGTTCTTGTGAGTTAGTGAGTGAACGAGTAAGTTCGCTCGTTCGTTCGTTCTTTCATTCGTTCGTTCGTTCGTTCGTTCGTTCGTTCGTTCTTTCGTGCTTGAATGACCGACACTTTGTACTGCATATGTACAGCATATGGATTGATTTATCCAAGTTTAATCGTAAAGATGTCCAAATACCAAAGTATTAGAATATCACAAAGTACTACATAGTATTACAGTATTACAATATCACCATATTAAAATCAGTGCGTGAGTTCGTGAGTTCGTGAGTTCGTGAGTTCGTGAGTTCGTGAGTTCGTGAGTTCGTGAGTTCGTGAGTTCGTGAGTTCGTGAGTTCGTGAGTTCGTGAGTTCGTGAGTTCGTGAGTTCGTGAGTTCGTGAGTTCGTGAGTTCGTGAGTGAGTTCGTGAGTTCGTGAGTGAACAAATGAGTGAACAAATGAGTGAACAAATGAGTGAACAAATGAGTGAAGAAACTCACTCGCGAACTCACTCGCTTCGCTCGTTCGTTCTCTCGTATAAGAAAACGTAAAGTAAAGTATAGAAATTACAAGTTTTCATCTCATTTACAAACTGCTTGGGTTTGCTCGAGACATACAAATGGGATTTTCATGCAAAGCTTGGTACTGACCCATTCAATTACGAACGAGAAAAGCGAGTGAGTGTTGCAATTAAAACGTTCAAATCAAAAGAATTTGCTAAACACTCACACACAAATGAGCGTAGCGAATTTGTTAGTGCGTGAGTAAGTTCGTGAGTTCGTGAGTTCGTGAGAGCGTGAGTTCGTGAGTTCGTGATAGAGAGAGAGAGTGTGTGTGTGTGGCAGCACTATTCGTTCGTTCGTTCGTTGAATGAGTGAGTGAGTATCAAGCACTCGTAGTACTACTTCGCAGCACTATTCGTTCGTAAATGAGTTCGTGAGTAACAAGCACTCATAGCACTGCTTCGCAGCATTATTCGTTCGTTCAGTGAGCGAGTGAGTAGCGAAAATGAGTTCGTGAGTATCAAGCACTTATAGTACTGCTTCGCAGCACTATTTGTTCGTTCGTTCGCTCAGTGAGTGAGTGAGTATCAAGAACTCATAGTACTGCTTCGCGGCATTATTCGTTCGTTCGTTCGCTCAGTGAGTGTGTGAGTATCAAGAACTCATAGCACTGCTTCGCAGCATTATTCGTTCGTTCGTTCGCTCAGTGAGTGTGTGAGTATCAAGAACTCATAGTACTGGTTCGTAACACTATTCGTTCGTCCGTTTGTTCAGTGAGTGAGTGAGTATCAGTTTAGTGAGCGAGTGAGTTTCAAGCACTAATAGCACTGCTTCGCAGCATTATTCGTTCGTTCGTTCGCTCAGTGAGTGAGTGAGTGAGTATCAAGAACTCATAGTACTGCTTCGCAGCACTACTCGTTCGTTCGTTCGCTCAGTGAGTGAGTGAGTATCAAGAACTCATAGCACTGCTTCGCAGCATTATTCGTTCGTAAATGAGTTCGAGACTATCAAGCACTCATAGCACTACTTCGCAGCACTATTCGTTCGTAAATGAGTTCGTGACTATCAAGAACTCATAGCACTACTTCGCAGCACTATTCGTTCGTAAATGAGTTCGTGACTATCAAGAACTCATAGCACTGCTTCGCAGCACTATTCGTTCGTAAATGAGTTCGTGACTATCAAGCACTTATAGCACTACTTCGCAGCACTATTCGTTCGTAAATGAGTTCGTGACTATCAAGCACTCATAGCACTGCTTCGCAGCACTATTCGTTCGTAAATGAGTTCGTGACTATCAATAACTCATAGCACTGCTTTGCAGCACTATTCGTTCGTTCGTATCAAACACTCATAGCACTGCTTCGCAGCACTATTCGTTCGTATCAAACACTCATAGTACTGCTTCGCAGCACTATTCGCTCAACTCATTCTCATCAACTTTTTCTACAAATTCTGCGACAATATGCCAGTGTCAAAAGACCACTACTATAGACTCGCATCAGAGCACCCCGGGGAACGCATAGAGGCCGCAAGCAAGCTTTTCACCGAGCTCAACCAGGCCAACGACCAGGTTGAATGGGACTACGCTCTTAATCGGTTGGTCAAAGGGCTCATCACCACCAGACAAAGTGCACGTTTTGGGTTTTCCATGGCACTTGTTGAAGTTGTACGTGAGCTTGTTAACAAAGAGGATCATCCACTTAGTATTCTGCAGTTTTTGGATTTGGTTGGAACCACAACGCAAGTCAAGTCCAGTATGAAAGGTAAAGAAGAGAGGTCAGTGTTATTTGGTAGATTATTTGGACTTCAAATCTTGATTAATTCAAACGTGTTATTCAGTGTTGGAGATGAAACTGTTTTACTTCGATTTGTGGAAGAGTTGATTACATTAGCAAACCTTAAGTCATGGTTACGTGAAAGTGCAATGTTCACAGTATGTCAATTCATTACATTAATTGAAGAATCCAATGATATTGAAAAGAGTATTAAAAACAATGTATTGATTCATATTTTACAAATTACCAATGATCAAGGATTGAATTTATCTACTGAAGGTGTTGCCATATATCTCTCTATTCCAAATCGTCAAGCCTTAGCATCCAAAATCAATCCTCAAGGTAAGGCCAATTGGAAACATAATGATCCTTTAGCCAAAGGTAATTTACCTGTTTTATCCAAAGCATTAAAAGATGTTGAAGTTATTGAACAGAATCTGGATGCAAAGAAGAAAGGTAATTGGTCACCTAAACTTCCATTTGTTTGGGATTTGATAGTGAATGAATTTACATCTGAAAGAGATTTAGAACCAAGTTTAAAAAAATCAAAATCAAATTCAAAGTCAAAGTTAAGTTCAACCATAGAGTCAAGAGTTCATTTACAGGAATTTTGGAAAGTGGTTGTTGATGAAACTTTATTCGCTGAGAAAACATCAACTGAACGCAAGTATTGGGGGATTGAAATCTTTCAAAAATTTTTGGACAAAATCGATGATCAGAATATCGGTCATTTATTCACTCCCAACTTCTTAAGAGTGATTATTAATCATAGCTCTCAAGCAAACCGTTTTTTGAATAAGATTGCCACGTTAACCTTGAAGAAATTGGTTGATAAAGCTAAAGATGATATTTTTAAGGCACCAATAATAGCGTCCAAGTTATTAGATGAAACTAATGGTGGATGTTGGAATTTCGACTTGTTGACCAAATCTAAAACAGTTGATGGGTTGTTAACCATTTTTACCGAAAAAACTAACGTTGATATTAAAGATCTTTCATCTGTATTGGACCAACTCAAGAATTTATTGATTGATAAATTCAAAGTAATCACCAACCAAGAAAACCCAAACGTCAACGTATTGAGATGGTACATGGATAAACTTATCTTATTGGTGAGATCAAGTAAACATCTTTATGGAAAGAAAGACAAGTATGAAATTGCCGAAGAAATTTTAAAACTATTCATTCAATATGGATTCTTCTCTAAATCCACAACCTCATCATATGCAAAGATTTGTCGTGAAAAACTCAACTCTTTACTCTCTGACGTTGTTCTGATCAAGAAAAGTGACTCGTCATCATGGCCATACTTTTGTATCAAGCAGATATTAAAATTGGAGAAATCAGACAAATATACCAATCTTGTTGAATTTGACCTGGAGATTAAATCCATCAAAGAAGATACCGTTGAGTTATTAACTCAAATCCATTCGTTATCCAAAAAGGGATCCCAACCTCATTATTGCTTTGAATTGATGTTTTCAATGGTTTTAATACAACTTTACATGGGTGACGATGAAGCCATTTCTGTGATGAATGACTTGAAATTTTGTTATGAATCCACCTTTGATGGAGAAAAAGAGGACTCAAACTTGTCCTCAGACATTGTATTGATTGAAATCATCTTGTCCTTCTTATCACGTCAAGCAACTTTACTCAAGAAGCTTTCATTGGTTGTTTGGGAATCCTTTTTATGTGATGTTGGTGATGATCAAAAGTTGAAAATTAACACTGAAGGTTTACAATTGTTGTTTAATGTGTTGATTTCAAAGGAGAATAAGCAAGGTCAAGATAAGTTGTTTGAAGAGAATGTTGAGATTGAGGGGGAGGATGAAGGTGAAGGTGATGATGAAGGTGATGATGAAAATGATGATGAAGGTGATGATGATGATGATGAAGATGACGATGGCGATGACGATGACGATGAAGAAGAAGATGACAATGACGATGACGATGATGACGAAAAAGCCAACAAAAAAAATGATAAAAATGAATCGGCAATTGATGAACTCGATAAACAAACCAACATCAAACTAGCTCAAGCTTTGGGAATCCCAACAGAAGAATCCGGATTGGTTAAATTCGACGAAATGAGCTCCAACTCAGACTCCTATGAATCCGAATCAATGGATGACGAAGATATGATGGCCATGGATGATCACCTCTCAAAGATTTTCAAAGAAAGACATGATGCCATTTCCAATATCAATACCGGAAACAAACGTAAAAACGAAGTGATGGAAGCACGTGAACAAATGATCTTCTTTAAAAGTAGAATTTTAGACTTGATTGAATTATTCAACAAAGCTAACCCCAACTCACATCTCAACTTGACCATGTTACAACCTATAATAACGTTGATCAACCTCACCTTGGATAAAAACTTGGGAGCAAAAGCTCATAAGATTTTGAAAACCAAGCTCAGTAGAACTAAAGTTTCAATCGAAGAGATTCAATTATATTTTGAATCTTCAGAAGAGCAAACTGCATACAAGGATAAACTTTTAGAGCTCATTGGTAGTTTGCAAAGTGAGGCCAACTCCAAGAAATCATCCAACCAAGCACACTCTTTGGCTTGCAATCAAGCTTGTATAATTATTTCCAAAAACTTGATTGGATTAGATGGGACATACTTGGAACGTGTGATTGATTTGTATTCGGATTGTTTGAAAAAGTGGGCCTTGAACCCACAAAGTAGGGTTCAAGCTTCGATGTTTTTTGATTTTATAAACTGGCTTACTTCGAAGAGGCTGAAGTGATTAGGAGCGAGCAAACGAGCGAGCAAACGAGCGAAGCGAGTTTGTGAGTGAGTTTGTGAGTGAGTTTGTGAGTGAGTTTGTGAGTGAGTTTGTGAGTGAGTTTGTGAGTGAACAAATGAGTGAAGCGAGTTTGTGAGTGAGCTTGTGAGTGAGTTTATGACTGAACAAACGAACAAACGCTCTTTGTTTAAATCATTCGGTACTGACATTTGATGACATTTTATAATATTAGCAACATATAGTGACAATCAACAGACAATGTATATAGTTAAGAAACTGTAAAAACATGATAACAAATTTTTATAATAACATTTAATTGAAAAGCAGAAATAGTTATCCCATTCATAATCTGTTCATCTTACACATTGGCTAGCTCAGGATGTTTGTTGTGTAGTACCAATTATACGCGCATGGGCGTAAATTACATACCTAGGCTCAGCCAATCAGTGCGAACCAGGCAAAAAAAAAGTGAAAATAAATATTCATCAACATGTCTGCCTACAAACAAGCTGGTATTTCCTTAAACAGAGCATTTGCTATTGCTGCCAAGACCGTGAGAGCAGCCTTGAAGCCAGAATTCAAGACTGCTGCTGAAAGAAGAGGTGTTACTGAAGTTAAGGCTATTAAGATTGAAAATGGTGTTCAACAAGAAGCCAAGGCTTTGGGTAACTAGGTGTATATGATAGAATACATGAGTTTCAAGTGGATTATGTAATGAACAACAAGCGAAGCGAGTTGTGAGTGAGTTGTGAATGATTGTGTGTGTGAATGACTGTGTGTGCATTTATTAATAAACCTATTCATATTCAATTTGGTTATCGTTAATATCCATTCCACTATGGTGAAAATTAAGTACATCGTTCAACTCCATATATAAACCACACGTACTCTCGTAAGTAAGAGTTAATATAGTTGATTGCAATTGGTTGTCATTTACTTGCACGGGATCCGGATAGACCGAGAAATGCTCACCTTTGCAAAGAATAGATGTAGTGGTACAAGATAATATATAGAAGCTCAAGATGTAGATGGTTTGTACAAGATAATATATAGAAGCTCACCATAAGTGCAACAGAATGTGCAACTATCATTTGCTAATTGTAATTGAATATATTCAATAGTTGATATGGAGGGATTGAGAAACTACTAAAACCTTACAAAGAATCATGAACTGGCAAATTTTTTATTCCTTACTCCTGACTGCTCTTTACTCGTGACTAGTACTGAATTCTCACTCTCTCACTTGCCACTCTCTCAATTGTCACTCCCTCATATCACTCTTTACTACTAATTGTAACCCCTGATCCATTTAACCACATATGATTCCTAATTGTGTCCCAGCGAGTTTTCAAATAACTCCATACAATTGCTTGATTTTCCTAACACCAACTTGAATTACACATACCCAAGCTTTCTGTGAGTGAGCAACCTATTTGAATGTAGTTTGTCATTCTTATGAGAATAACTAATCCTGATGATCAAGGCAAGATTTCTAAATAGTGGAGAGAAATTTGAATACTATCGATGAGAGTTTGTCCCATTTAACAAACTGCTGCGAAGCAGCATAGAAGCGAAGTGATCTTACAGAACGTATAAACTGTTGCGAAGAACAGGAGTAGTTTGCAGTCTGTTTGGAGTCAGTTTGCAGTCTGTTTGGAATCTGTTCGCAGTCTGTTTGATGCTATTTCGCAGCCATTTCGCAGCCATTTCACAGCCATTTCACAGCCAATTCACAGCCACTTCGCGACTCACTCACTCACCAGTTTGAGTCTGCTACATACTGTCAAGCCGATGCATGGTTATGTGTTAGTTTAGGAACAATTATACGGATATGATGTTTGTGGGTGTTTGATATGAGTAAAAGTATAAAGAATAGTTTGAAAAGTGGAAACTTGCATTGTCTGGAAGTTGTTTAGTGGCTTTAAATTGCACATGTGTGTTGTATGTGAAATAAGTTGAGTAATTTGGTGATTTATTTGAAATAAAGGTAAAAAAGAAAATGACGCCAATTTGTTAATACACAACGTATCGTACATAAACCATGACATAATATCTTTTTACAATCAAGATGGAACTAAATCAGGGAACGAACGAGCGAAGCGAGTGAGTGAGTGAGTTTGTGAGTGAGTTTGTGAGTGAGTTTGTGAGTGAATAAAATTGTGAGTTTGTGAGTGAGTAGCGAATTTTTTGATTGTAGATTCAGTTATTTTGCCCCGAGGTTATTCAACTTACTGGCTAATTGCTAAAAGTTGCAAGAGTACTCACTCACTTACGCACTCGCTTCGCTTGTTCATTCGTTCTTTCGTTTGTTCGTTCGGAACTAACCCTAAATTTTATCAATACTATACGAAGCAGTACTATCAGTAATCATTCTTATAAATATTTATGAATTTCAAGATTGCTAATTTGGCTCTATGACATCACGAACGAACGAGCGAAGCGAGTGAGTGAGTGTGAGGGTGGTTGTAAGTGTGGTTGTGAGGTTGAGTTCGTGAGTTCGTGAATTCGTGAATTCGTGAGTGTGGGTGACTGAATGAGAGTGTGGGTGACTGAATGAGAGTGTGGGTGACTGAATGAGAGTGTGGGTGACTGAATGAGAGTGTGGGTGACTGAATGAGAGTTTGGGTTGATTGTGGGTTGAGTGTGGGAATTAAGAGTATTCATAAGCAAAAGTGTCACAAGACGTGATCCAAATATTGAAACTAGTATATTTTTTTTTATTGAATGCTTTATGGTTAACAAATTGTGAACGAAACGAACAAACGAACGAAATCTTTATTTATCCTTTTACATTTTGTATGGATCTTTAGAGGTTAGTTTGAATTGTCACTCCCTCACTTTTTACTCCTAACTTGTCACTCTAGTCTCACTCAATTAGAATACCACACATGCACTGATAGAACTGTTTCGCAGTATTATTCGAATACTAGACATTCACTCAGGCTGCTTCGTAGTAATATTCGTCCCTGGTCTCATCCAATTCGAATACTCCACATTCACTCAGACTGCTTCGTAATACTATTCGAGTACGACACATTCACTCGGACTGCTTCGTAGTACTATTTGAGTACTACTCACTCACTCACGAACGAACGAACGAACGAACGAACTAACGAACGAATGAACGAACGGACTCACTCACTCACCAAATCACCCACTCACCCACTCACCAAATCACCCACTCACCAAATCACCAAATCACCAAATCACTCACTCACTCACTCACTCACTCGCTTCGCTCGTTCGCGCTTATACGCATAATGAGCTAAAGAACGATTGAGTTCATGGAGGAGGAACTATATGGAGGATGAACGATATGAATGAAATATGAATGAAATATGAATCAGAATAAGCAGTAACCACAGATGACAATAATTACAAATGATCAGAAACATATATATATAAACAGACCACGTACATTTCCAAAGCGAAAGACATTGGACATGGAGCCCACTAGTTGCTCTATCGTTCTTGTATTCACACTTTTTGCTATGGTATACTGTATACAAAGTGCTGCTCGAATATTCGAGTGTCCCCAAAGGTGAATACAAATGAGTGAGCGAGTGTGAATATAACAAACGAGTGAGCGAGTTGTGAGTGTGAATATAGCGAACAAGCGAACGAGCGAAACAAATGAACGAGCGAGCGAAACGAATGAACGAACGAACGATCGAAAGAACGAACGAGCGAACGGACCAATGAATGAGTGAACGAGCGAACGAACGAGCGAACGAACGAACGGACCAACGGGCGAGCGAACGAATGAACTAACGAACGAACGAACTAACGAACGCACTCACTCACGAACTCACTCACGAACTCACTCACTCACTCGGTCACTTACTCACTCAGTCACGAACGAATGAACTCACTCACGAACGAGCGAATCGAATGAACGAACGATCGAATGACCGAATGAACGAATACATGAAATCACGAAATCACGAACGAACGAACGAACGAACGAACGAACACACTTACCCACAAACTCAAAGTTTGCTACTCTCGCACTCACTCACGAACTCATTTACTCACTCACATTTGTTCACTCACGCACGCACTCTCACTCACTCTCTTACTCACTCACTCACTCACGAACTCACGAACTCGTTCACAGCACTGGCTGCGAAAATAATATCTGCGAATCGTCCTCTTCAGTCACTTTATTTGCTACTCACGAATACACGAATACAAGTGCACATGAACGAGCGAGCGAAACGAATGAACGAACGATCGATCGAAAGAACGAACGATCGAACGGACCAACGAATGAGTGAACGAACGAGCGAACGAACGAGCGAAACGAATGAACGAACGAACGATCGAAAGAACGAACGATCGAACGGACCAACGAATGAGTGAACGAAACGAATGAACGAGCGAGCGAAACGAATGAACGAACGAACGATTGAAAGAACGAACGATCGAACGGACCAACGAATGAGTGAACGAAACGAATGAACGAGCGAGCGAAACGAACGAGCGAGCGAACGAATGAACTAACGAACGAACGAACTAACGAACGCACTCAGTCACTCACGAACTCACGAACTCACAAACTCACTCAGGAACGAATGAACGAACTCACGAACGACCGAAACGAATGAATGAACGATCGAATGACCGAACGAACGAATACATGAAATCACGAAATTACGAAATCACGAACGAACGAACGAACACACTTACCCACGAACTCAAAGTTTGCTACTCTCGCACTCACTCACGAACTCATTTGTTCACTCACTCACTCACACTCACTCACACTCACTCACTCACTCACTCACTCACTCACAAACTCACTCGCTCACTCACAAACTCACAAACTCACTCACTCACTCATTCACTCACTCACTCACTCACTCACGCACTCATTCACGCACTCATTCACGCACTCACTCACTCCCTCACGC